>NNCF01126463.1:308614-329054 GCA_002313205.1 Laupala kohalensis
TGTCTCTCAGAAACAAAACCACTTACTTGCGGAGTACCCCAAGAATCAATTCTCGGCCCTATACTCTTTTTATTGTATGTGAACGACATGTCATCATCCACATCAGATTGCAAAATGGTTCTTTTTGCTGATGACACTAATTTACTATGTAAACACGCCAATGCTCAAAACGTTTTGTCTAACCTTTCGACTTGGTTCCATGCAAATCGTCTCATTGTAAACACTGACAAAACAGTGTCTATGTCATTTCACAATAGTATCACAAAATCTTTACCCCAGGTTTCTCTTTCTTTAAACGGAACACAATTAAAAACTGTTACGAATACAAAATTCTTAGGTCTCCATATTGAGGACAACCTCAAATGGAATTGCCACGTTGACAATCTTAATTCCCAATTAAGCAAATTGTGTTACGCATTCCGAAACTTAGTTAATGCAGTTAGTCCACGTATTTCCCGTTGCGTATATTTTGCAAACGTTTACTCCCATTTACGTTACGGCATTACCTTCTGGGGTAATTCCGGTCAGAGTATTCAAACTTTCAGAATTCAGAAGAGGATAGTTCGGATAATTTGTAAATCTCACCCCCGAAACTCTTGTAAACCTTTATTCAAGGAATTAAATATATTAACACTTCCCTGCATTTATATTTATGAAACAGTCGTGTTTGTTAAGTCCGAATTACTGAAGTGCCACCCTTTCTTTATACGAAACAGTCTCGTTCACGAACACTATACACGCAATAGTAGTAATATTCATCGCCCTAGAGTGTCAACCACTCTTTGCCAAAAGGGACCATACCATTCGGGAATCGTTCTATATAATTCCCTGCCCAAGAATATAAAAGACATTATGAAATTGAATATCTTCAAATCCGCGGTTAAAAACTACCTCCTGCACCAGTGCTTCTACACTGTAAAAGAATTTATTGATTTTAATAAAAGTTAAATTCGTCTTGTACTTTATCACGCCATTGCTGTAGCACTTTTTAAATAACTTATAACAAAATTAAAAAACTATATTCTTGCATGATTGTGTTGCCGTATGGCTCATATTAATTTAGTTTTATGTGTACTCAACTTTGACACGGTTGAGTACATAAATTCTGTAGCCCCATCCTGGCCCGGGTTTCTCTCCGTTTTTCCTTCGGGTAGAGGCAGATTTATTATACAGGTTCTCTAGGCTTTGTCTGTGGGCGTGTTTATTGTAACAATAAATCGTGAATTTAGTGTTTTTTCAACTCTTATGATTTTTAAACACTATACTCAGAATAAACTATAGTTCGATAATAACTTGTTATTGTAAATTTACAAACATATTTGCGTTAAATTACAAACATATTGACATTATATATGTATTATATCTCGCAGCTAACTTTTCATCTTATCTAGGAACTTTTGCTGAAAGTTTTGAATCCGCCTCTGCCTTTGGGCCCTTGATCGGAATTGATGGGATGGTCCCTTGCTAGCTTCCGGAGAGTAAATTAGTTTATTGTTTTCCACGTGGGCATACGCAGGCTGTACTGTTTTTTGACAATAAATTTATGATTAATTAATTTCTCTAATTTGTCATTTTTAGTACGACAATATTTTAAACAAAATATTTTACAACATATTGTAATTTAACTAGCGTACCTCATTTTGAGTAGTTTTATACGCTATCGTCTTATAAAACCGTATTTGACCTATTGAGAAAGATAAATATTTCTTGCTGAATCATAGATTTAATGTTTATTCTAATATAAATTCTTCACGAACTCTTCGGGTAAAATTATAATTTTTATCAGTAACTGGATATATCATTGATATTTAATGATGAAAGTATTTAGTTCAGGTGTTCAACGCATTTGCTATAATTTTTTTTTTGTTATCCTTTACTTAAAATACTTATTTCAAATTTTATTACTATTCATTTTTTCATGTGTTTGAATTCACTTTCAGGAAACCGGAACGGAGGAGTGCCGCGCAAATACTTTTTTATACATGTATTAAATTATTAATACCTACAAATATTTTTATACGTCAGAATTTAAAAAATGTATATTAGACTATGATAGTTTTTAACAATAGTTACAAGTTAAGAGACTAATGATAAGAGGGAAGACAAGAAAAGAGAGAAAACGTTAGGAACATTCAACCAAGATGTATACCTCTGTATATGAATAATATTTTTACTAATGTTGAGGTTGTATAGGTTCCAACAACGTCACAGTAACGAAATATACGGTAACAAATCTTGAATACAATGAAATTATAACTGAGGGGTCGGTAAAACTAATGATATATCCATTGCTATTTCAGACTAGTGTCTTCATCAATTTAGGAATGGAAAATTACAGTCTTCAATGTCCTGAACCATTTTTCCCTCCGATGAACCCCTAATTGGTAATTAATTAGTGCAACCAATCAGATGCTCGTCAACTAATGGTCTGATAGAGAGTCTAAGTTGCCTAACCGTTAAAGGATTAAGCGCAAACCCAAGCAATTGTTATTTACGGTTTCTAATTTCACGAAATAAAACGACAATTTTATTTTTTATATAATAATAAAAATATTTTAAAAAATTTCATTGAAAAAAAATGGTTCGAGACTTATGTTCAGAATTTTGTTTTCTATTTATCACCCTCTTTTCTTGAAAATCTCGAGCTTGATGAATAGCGGAATTATTTACTTCTCTTGATCAATAGCTTTATTCGTCGAAAATTCCAATTGGCTAGAGAGATAGAAGACCGTTCAGGGAACTTTACTACACTCCGTTTACTTTGCCTCTTCAACTCTATTGAAATGTTGACCTCTGAAATCGTACTAGAAGTACGCAAACAAAAGTGCTAAATCTGGACGGCTGTCCATAGGCGGAAGGCTGTCCGAGCCATTTCTTTCAATTTACTGTGCAGCGGAACGAGTTACATGTCGGACGTTGCTGCTTTCGAAAAAGAAATCGTATTTGTCATGCACGTGCAGCCAAGCGTGGAGAACATTGAAGGCTAGTATTCTGAGAGACGAAGACATTTTTTGGTAAACACTATTCATCATAAAGTATTCAGACTTACATCAGCAATCTGCACAAGATCGACTATAAAAGCCAATGATTACATTTTACTAAGCGTCAAAAACAAAAAAAACTAGTGTAATTCTTCTTGGCACATTAACTTTTCAACTAAATTATACATACTTAATGAGTCCAAAATAAATATTCTAAACTTGAAGCTACTCAAATATTCTAAAACGAATATATGTACACAGGTTTATCTGATTTATTATAATCACTTTGTTAGGAATTAGTCACAGATGTTTTATACTTTCCAGGGTAAAATTTACAGGTAATATCGATGAGTTATGAATCGAAGACAAAGATAGATAATCGAAAAAGTCCTAATCAGTTTTTGTGACCGTTGAATGCATGTTACAATATTACTAAACACGCTGTTTTTTGGATATGCGCAATTCCTTCTGCGAAACAAGTTTTACTTCAGAGAGATACACAACATTGTATGAAAGACGACACGTAACACTTCGAAAGGTTATCGGCAGCGCTCGTCAACGAAGCCACGTAAGAAATCGATATTCTTGACAGCAACGCACTGGCTTAAAACAAGTTTACCATGTTTGACATAAAAGCCTTCACAAAATGAACACAAATATTATTGTGGAAGAGTACAGCGAGAATACTGCTCTCAACTCGGTGGTATATAATGCATTTTACAAAATGTACTGTACTAATTAATTAGAGCTGTTTCATATGCGTTTATATTTTCTGTAAGCAGAAAATATAAAGATCAAACATTTAATACACAGGCGAAATATTAATAAAATTCGTAATATGAATTTATAGTGTGTGTAAAAGAGTACTCCACAAAATAAAAAGTATATATTTTGATACAATACGTTATCTCAATAATCACAAAGAACGAATGAAAATAATTTTATAACATGAAAATGTAACTAAAAGCTTAACAGTAATGAAATGGTGAAAGGTATTTGAAATGGCTATAATGCAACATCTGTCAGCATTCAGCATATGAATTAGAGCAGGGGTCGGCAACCCGAGGGTCACCGAGTGACCCATTTGATAATTTCAAGTGACTCACTTTAGCTCCAAAAATAAAGTATAATATATAAAAATAAATTATAAAACATAAACAAGAAACAAACATTTTGAAAATAAAAAAATTAAAATAGATACTAGGAACAACATTTTAGTTCGATTACCATGGATTTATACACATAAGTGTTTATGTATATAAGATCCATGTCGAAAATATCTCGTCTCTTTAATCCTCACATTTTGGTTGACTTTGACCCGCGGCCAAAAAAGGTTGCCAACCTTTGAATTAGAGTATGTTAAACTACTTCAAAAAATTACACAAGATTAGCTTCGCCATTTTCCCCACAAAAGTTTTCCACGTGCAATTAATAATAGGATTTTTGAAAAGACAAGGCAAAGTGTTTCAAGCGTGGAATGAAAACCCATTAGAACAATAACAACAAAATTCATAAATGCATTGCATACAAAAACACATTAATGTAAACCATTTTAAACATGCGTGGCATTCTACATTACTCAACTGCATAAGCGCAATATCATACATGTAAACTCACCGTTGAGTACGTGCACCATGACACTGGCCGAGTCGGAACTGGAAGGGCTGCAAGTGTAATTGCCGGAGTCCTGTGGCATTGCTCGCGAAATGAGGAGTCGCGAGGTGCGGGTCTGCTTCTCGGTAACGACGTTGATCCCTCCACGCTGCGAGTAGTTGATTACTTGTGCGCCTTGGTACCAGTAGATGAAGGAAGGAGGGTCAGGCGTCTCCAGCACTACGCAAGTCAGGTTGATGTCTGATCCGCTCTTGATGAACAGCTCCGGGTTGCCGAGGATCTTCGCCTTGGACACTGCGACACACCACATGCATATTAACGCATTTGCAAAAACAAATTATAGACATGAAATCAGGTGAATTAGCCATTCCCTTAATTTTTGTTATGTCATTATTTAATCCTGTGAGGTACTTTATCGTAGACAAATGACACGTATTCAGACAAAAACTTATCTCAATAACTTCGTAAAAATACATATATAAAAACACAATCGACTACATGTAGACAAAGGTTGACCCCTTTCACATCATCCAAAAATCCATTCGCAAAAACTATTATAAGAGTTAAAAAACTAATAATATAACTAGTGTGAGAAAAACAATTTCATACGTTTATGTAGATAAAACATTCATAAAATGATTGTTTACCCTTCAATAAACTCTCACAAGAAAGATTAAGGGTTCTGTGCTTTTAGTTTTCGTAAATAAATTTCATTAAGATTTATTGATAATTTTCTTGCTTATGAAACAGCGAGTTCACTCAATCATGTCAAATCAACCAATGGACTGGATTTTCACATATCAAGTTCTTACAATTTTTGGAACACTTGTTGCACTCCCTAAGTGCTTATCAATGAAGTAAATTTTTACTTTTACTTTTAGTTATTGAGTTATAGACTTTCCAAAGTTCGAACGACGTCCGATTTTTACCGCGCATTGTATGTTTAAACAACCGTAGATCGGAAACTATTATCATACAGACCTAAATTGGCGTTATATTTAGCGTTAAATGCGTTTTCCTTTGAAATCGTTATTACCGAGCATTAATATATTTCATTAATTTTGAATTTTTTTAAAATTATTTTCTGAGAATCCGAAATATGTCCCCTTGATATGTCAAGGTAACTTTTGGTTGAATTGGTACGTAATGGCACTATGCTATAAATATACGCCTTTAAATTTCTCATAATTAAAAAAAACAACATATATTCCCAAGCTCTTCGTTAAAATTTTACACTCAAAATTATTCACAGATGTCTACTGTGATTAATCATAAATACGGCTGTTGTTACACACACATACACTTTCTCTTTCCTATGGTACCCAAAAGAACGCCGAACTTTATTTGGGGAATGACTAGCTACCCCGTACGGTAGAGGGAGTTGTGGTGGGGCAAATATACGATTTTTTTTACACCATTAGGATTTTTTTCGTTAAGATAAGAGTAGACGCCGTTGGAGTAATCTTTTCTTGTTTCTTTTTTTTTCATTTCCTTGGCGTTAAGTGCCACATCGTATGCTTGGAACCTGTAAAACGAGGTTCATCTCTTTTTATTAGTTCCCGTTCTCTTATTGTGGTCGACGCACAGCACAACTTAGCTGCCTTTCGGCTTTGCTACCGTCCCTGCCTCGAGCAGGCGTGCGCAGATCTAAATACACGCCAAGCAATTGTTTTATATACGTAATTTTATTTACATATTCCGTAAAAATATCATATTTAATTTGTGTGTCGATTAGGAACCACGGTAGTTGTACGTTTAGTATGTCCTGTCGCTGATAGTTCTTTAAATATTCCGTTGGAAAAGTTATAGTAATCTTTGGGTTCGTAGTGAAATAATTACATTCATAAGGTAATATTTATGTTATTTTTGAAAATAAAATTGATTATTATGGCAGTGCAGGCCAGATCCAACTTAGACTCCGCAAAAGATCTTACTCGTTCTGAAATAGTTTAAAAACTGTTTTAACTGTGTTCATCCTGTCTTTCTACCTTGAAAGAATAGCTATAGTAGTAGATCCAAACTCATACTGACAAGAAAGGTAGTCAGAATCGAAAACGTTCTGTCACGTAAAACTGAACTTTTCTAAAAAGCAAACCTAAAGCGCAATGAAAGATTCATGGTGCATAGTAAAGGCTACGTGAGGACAGGAGCGCCAACAAAAAAATGTCCGTGAACAGACAAACCAAATACAAAATGAATCAGTTTTGTCCCATTCGGATTGAAACGGAAGAATACTTAATGAAAAAACTGGATGATTGTAAATGATAAATATGTTTATAAGAAAGTATGGGCAACTTCATTGCGCTATTAGTTACGATTGTGTGATGAATTATTAGTACGGTAATAAATTCACGTCATGATTATTAATGCAATGACCGGTACATTCAAGAGACATCTCGCTACTCATTTAAATCTATTTACATATTCATTATATGTCACAAATAAACTCTTTGGAATGATTTATCCAATTTTGATTGTTCAGAGGATTCTGATAATATATGTGACCGACAGTCATGTATCTGTTAAAGGAATCTTATCTTAAGTAATTCTTGGTGAAACTTTTCAATGACAAACATCCAAATCTGAAATTCGTGGGGAATTTTCGAGGAAATTATAAAATTCCTGGAAATGTAATTTAGACATGGTGTTGTACACGGTTAAAATAAAAGGGGGAGGAATCAGACAATTTCTCCCTTTCCAATTTTTGTAACATAAAGTAAACTTTATTGTCAAAAAAGCAGTTGCAAACTATGTATTACCACGTGGGAGATAATATACTTACTCTCCAGAAACAAGCAACAAACTATCCCAACAATTCCGATCAAGGGCCCAAATGCAGTAGGGGATTTAATAGTTATAAAAGAAATTATTTAATAAATACGTACTGTTATCTAATTATTATTCCAAAATGAATTGTTTTTAGGTTACGTGCTCTGTAAGAATAACAAACGGGATACCGCATCTCCATTTTTGAGAGGTCAGAAACCAGCGACTAGCAATTCACAGTGGATACTGAATCGGAAAGAGAGATTATCCCGCAAAACGGTAAGCGAAATATGTTGGGACCTGTTTCATACAACTCTCTGAATCAACTAAACTTCATTGCAAGAAGTACAACAACAACAATTAACAGTACGAGTAATGGTAATACATTTTTTTGCAGCATACTAGGTTTCCTTGAAATTAATTGGAAATGAATCGTGGTAAGTGGTTTATATTTACCTAAAATTGCCCGAAAAATTCTATTCAATAATTTTTAAGTCATCAATACTTTCCTATTGAAATTATTGATTTATGACTTCACTTTCCTGTTAGAATTTCTCGGGGCCAACTTTGTGATATTACGTTAAGTGGAAATTAAAGATGTACGAACAAGGCCAACGCACGGGTTCAAAAAGATAAAGAACCGTCAGATTACATGCTTCTTTGTAAGTTGTAGTGTACCACTGAACTGAGTCAAATGTCCAAGGAAACTGACAACTAAAAGAAAATTTACAACTAAAGAAAATGAGTACAGAAGATTTCCAATAAATTGTAATTTATCAGTGGTAACATAACATGTACATGTGTACATGTTCAATAAATATGAACGAGGTGGAATATCACCGATGCATTTATTTTGAAAGTGAATACTTTTTCATTATTCAATGTTTTAACTATAGGGCTGAAACAAAATAAAATGAAATCACTAGTGTACTGACGTCTAATAATAATTGTGTCGTTCAATGGTATTCTTTTAGGTAAATATTTTCTTTAAATTTTGATGGTGAACAAAATAGTGAACAATGTTTAGGACTAAGTGTAGAAATATGAAAAATACAAATGGGACCTTTATTGTTGGGAGATGTATGGGTCATTCCTATACGCTTGAGCACTAATCTACTTCTCTATACAAAAACATACTTCCTAACATTAAAGTAGAATGTGTTGTGCACAATTTTTCAAGTACTATATGCGTAGGTTGACAAAAATGCTAAACATTTTCCAATCATATGAGTTGAAGATAATGTCATTTTCGATTTCATCGCCAGAGTTCATTGTAATACGGGTAATTCCAATCGTTTCACGTTTTCGATGAAATGAAATAACCAAGTAAAAACGTAAATAAATTATAGAGGAAACAAAAACAACCAAGAGAGAGAGAGAGAGAGAGAGAGAGAGAATAGAAAAAAGTGTGTACGCAAAATAAATTTAATTTTTTTAAAGTTTCATTTATATTTCCATATTCATTTTCATTTATATTATATAAATACATTCCCCCGAGAAAGTGACAGAAGGGTTTCGTTTGTTTGGGAAGAAATCCTTTAGGTAAACGAAGAGAACTGTGCTGGAATCGTTACATTTATTTCAACGATGAACAAATCAGCCATGAACGAGTTCTCATGTTTGCTCTGTCACTTACACTGCAACGTTAAATTTTTATGAATTTTTTTATGTTAGTGATATTTCCTCGGGAATTCATTCAATCCCTCAGAAACTCTCACTCCCTTTAATTTCTTTTCACCCTCAACTTCTTTTTTACTTTTCCTCCAACCCCTTATAATAAGAGTACAAAATTACTAGAGGTGCTTCCCACAGAATTAAATTAAAATTTGGTAATTGTATTTGCCTGATATGTTTGTTACGATGAAGCATATTTCGAACACAAATGTGAATACAGTTTATGCACTCGTAATTCTGTTTAACTCTGAACTCTCAGTTGGTCTGCTTCCAAACGAAAATCTGGAAGTTAGAATCCCTACTAATTCATTCTAATGAAATATGAATTTGGTTTCACCATTCTGTCAGTTGAACCGATTTCATACAAAAGGAGAGTTTTTGATTCGTCATTTTTGCCGACCACTTTAACTCCAATATCAGTCTGGCTAGAGGTCTAATTAAGATGGGAGTTTAATTACAACTCCATTTGCGAGCAAAAAGGACGTCTCCGCTCGAGTATTTCTCTTTCTTCTTATTCTATTGAAATGGAGCAAATAAGGATATAGTCCTACGAAAGAAAATTCGTATAACCGCATTCACTATCTGCACATCGATAATTGGATTATAGAATGTCATGAACTAATTATAATGCAAGTTATTACTCATCCAATGATTTAACTTTATATTTGTTTAATGAGTTACAAAATTTTCGTAATTTGTCCAATAATTGCAATTCACGTTCAAATAATTGCTTTATAAATGTTCACAAGCTCTTATCGCATTTACGTTGTGTTAAATACACGTTCATTTGTATAAAAGCTAACAGTAGCTGTTTGCTTAATAAATATTAAAATATTATTATCATCCGATAAAAATCGAATTACGTCGCTACATTCCCTTTCAATGTGTTAAACGTTTACTGAAAGCCTATTGGGTCAATTGCTCAGTGTACGTTTAGTTCTGGTACATATGAAAACCGTCTTTTAGAATTGACCATAATGAGTTGGACCTGATCTTGTATTATTTGTTTGAAATATGTAGGTTTCGGTGCAGCTGACGCTCGAGGGACAAGCAATTCTCACCCTCAGACAGATTCAACAAGAATTCTACAGTACTCACCTACGTTGTATAGATAATGGTATCACAAACCAAGAGTATATGACTCATATACCCGTCCAACTTATCTTAACGCCTCTGGTGGCTCTGGTGATAGCGTTCACCAAGTCATCCCGGGTTCAATTCCCGGTGGGACAAGATAAAAATTTGTAGCTTTTCACATGAATGTCCCAGTTTATATAGCTGTGACTACTGAAAAGCGAACCCTCCTTCTATCCACCTCGTTTAATCCTAGTATCAATAACTCTTACTATTACTAACAACTCCTACTAACCCCTCCACGTGGGCCAAGTAGTTGGCGACCCACCTATTAACAATAGCCAACTACCCAACTCCTACCACCTATTGCTCCATGTAGATTAGCACGCTACATTTCCCATTTACAAACACTACATCTTAGCCCACGGGCCATTTTTGTACACTTTCGATTGATTGGGCAGGCACGGGATGGGATTTGTCAAAATGTTTCCCCGACGAATAAAATTAATGGGTCATATTTATTTATTTATTTATTACGTNTTTGATTCTCAGCAACAAATTCAAGCTGGAAAAATTAATTAGTATACTTCTGTTTAAAAAGTATTTTTAATATTTTGTATTACAATAAAATGTTTTCATATTGTAACGAGTTAATTCCAAACACAATTTTCTACTTTCTCTAATCGGACATACAGCGTCAAAGGAGATAGATTTATAACACAAAGTTGAGTCCCTCAATGTTTGAAGAAAAAATTAATGTAAAATGTACTACAACTTGCGGACCGTCAAAAAAGATTCGCGGCCGCATAAGGCCCGCGGGCCACCAGATGGACAGCGCTGATATAGACGAAACCAAAATATTCAGTTATAAAAATTGAAAAATAAAACAAGGAAATAAACTAATTGAAAAGCAACAAGGCTGAAAGTTATAAATAATTTAGTTAAATAATGTTTATAAAACCTCTTTATATGCAATAGAACATATCAGATACAATCATAAATCAATTTTGGTCATGACTTTCAGGAACATAGTAGTGACATTGACATGTTCATTGCTCACACACGGACGCGAAGGAAATATTAACTGAAATAAATAACATTAAAAATTCGTACAAGGCTCCACTTCACAGTAAAAGCTCTCAATAGGTTGCCCAGATTGTTTTTTTTCTTCTATATCTCTTGGGAAATTCTTACTATTTCCAGAAAGAGAAACTACATCATATACTTCCTTTTTACTGAAATTATATTTCTCAATTCGAATGTTTAATGTTATGAAATTATTTCTGTGTGACCTTGGTTTTTACCACAGGGGGGTTGCACTCTCCTTCAATCGAGTTGTGAACTAATTATATTTCCTGTTATTATGAAAATATATCACTAGAATTTCTTTTTGGATATTCATCGCTGGTATTGACAAAGGTGTTTACAATTGGTAACAATAATGAGAGAATAACCTACCCTGATGGAAATTTATTCGAGAAAATTTTTAAGTACGTCTGTCATTTTAGCGTAGCTTTTACAACTTATGCTGTTCGCTAAACAAACGAAAAACTTTCTGCAAAAATATAGGAAAATCAACAAAGTAGTCCATTTTCTCTGTATTTTTACCACAAATGGTCTTAGTTCGAACCCTACTTCCCGAGAGGCTTCATAAAATTTGCAGCCACCACACCCCATTTTGTAAGCAGAATATGTCATTGAACAGGTTATACAATATTTTGAGAGAGTTCAGTTAATAATAATGTTAGTAGAAATAATTTTATTTCTAAATTCTGCACCCTCGGATAATAACTTACGAGAACGAGTCGTTAAAAAAAAACAATATTATGGATTCTTTGATTTTAAATTAAAGGGATTTTAGTCCGGAAACAAGAAAATATTCAAATTTTACTTACGTGTTATTATATTTTTAGCTTGAATATGTCTGAAATATTTGCATTAATCTCATGTTTAACAAGAAAATAGTAATAGGAGAAATTATAGATGTGAGGTAGATAGTTTTATGACATAATGAAAACAAATTCGTCGTAAAAACAAAGAAATAAAAATGTCCATTCTAAGACATCAACGGTTCAACATTATTTGAGGAGCTACTTCACGTCTAGTTAACAGTGTAGCTTTTTGTTAGGATGATGGCTATGGAGACATTAACACATCAGTTTTTTAAAGTAATTATCGAGTGTTTAGTTCTTTAATCGAATCGTCGTAAGTGTCGCCTTGTAAATGTTACGTCAAGTTTGCTGTAACGCGACCAGTGTTAGCATTTGCAGAGGCATGCATCCCATATTCAATACTTTGTTTCTCCCCATTGTATTCTCCATTCAACCGGAAAACTTTCCAGTTGTGCTAATCAGATCCTCACACAGGCTTTAATCATGGATACAGTTCGGCACGGTAGAGTTTGACTCCTCGGCAAGGCTGCTTCTGTCACTTCATGGCAACCCCTCTGCTACCTCGAACATACTTAATTAGTAATGAACGGAATGAATGTGGATTAACGGCTCTGTGATTTCGCAGTTGTTGGTATCCCTTATTTAATACAAGGATCAATGAGGTTTCTTTGATTTGTAACTGTTATAAAAAACATAGAAACTATAAGGGCGATATACTATATTCCGGTTTTTCTGCAATGTGAAAATTAAAAATAATTGTTTTATATTAAAAGACTTCATATAAAAATACCACATCTCCTACCTAGTACCCACTCTATAATACAAATTTGGACATTATAGCGCTAATTTCACCAATAAAATATTATCAACTAGATTTATATATGAGGGTAAATGATTTGTCAGAGGTATTTTCTTATACCATATCCATTAAGAATTGAATGCTGAATGCTCTTTTTCAAAATCACTAGGTCTATTTTACATAGAGTAAACATTTCAAATTTTGATGTGACTATTGCGACAGTTTAGATATGATATCACAACTTTCCAAAAGTACATAAAAGAAACTTTTTACAGCAATATGGACTAACTCATTTACAGATAAATTAGTTCTGTTTTTCTATTTATTTAAATTTTTTGTTTCTTTTTAAAACACTTTTTGTTAGAATTATGGTAACTATATAATTTTAAACGCGTTTTTAAGTGTAACGGTCCATTGTTTACATCTTCTCTAATGCCTAAAACTGACAATTTCACCTGGTTGAAGTATGGAAGGGACGTGAACTGTGATTTAAGTACGCAGAACATTCGGAAGTATTTGAAAGGATTATTCTCTTCGTATCACAAAAAGAACTGGATATGAATGAGCACAATTTCGATTTCAAATGTTGTTATACATTTTTCAATGAGCTCACGATCCAATTTAAATGGAAAGTTATTCAGAATAAGGTTTACTTATGGAGGGTATTCCATGTGTTTTGACAAAAAACGTTTAGGGGACTGAGAAAACAAAGAAAATGGAATTAAAATTTAGTATTTGTATATTTTGAATGTTTACGTCAATCAAAATTATTGTGAGTTTTGAAATTATTTTTCATTATTAATAGGGTTTAAACATTGATTAAAGATGTTATAGCTAACCCTTTGTTACATTTTATTATTTCATGAATGCCTATAGTACAGAGTGGGCAAATTAAAACTGGCCCGGAAAATATTTATAAGACTGACACTAATTGACCCTTATTAATAAACTACTATCACAGAAACTACTGCAAAAAGACACGATTGACATCGAATGGAATTGTTTTCATTATTTTATACGTTCTGTTATGAGTTATATTGGCAAAATAAATTCATTTCTTTATTTTATAGCGTGTACTTACGATGACAGAAATAGCGGTCGAAACGGTGTGATTAAAAACATAATTTACATATGTTCGTCTATTTAAATGTGAAATTAAAATTAATTGTTCCTTCTTTTCTTTTTTAATATATCCTCTACAAGAGCTGAACATGGATGTTTGTTTTATAGTTTAGAAAAAGATACTACTTCATAAAATTTGTTCAAAACTATACAGAATCAATCAAAGCAATTAATAATTATGATTTAAACTATTCATAGTCGTCTGTGTATTCTAGCTATTCGGAATATAACGTAAATACCACTTTTTTGTCAAAATTAAATACATTGAAATTTGGCGTTAGCGCCATTAACCTATTCACATTTGTTTGTTTTGTATGATTTGCAAAATAAGCAATAAATGTAATAATATTAATAATAATAATAATAATAATTATTATTATTATTGAATATATTTTGCACTAAAAAACATACTTACCAATCAAAATAACTTTAAATTGTCTCATAAATTCTTGAATATTATTTGTCATACTGTAAAGGGAAGTTTTATTATTTGTCATTAAGTGTCACAAGAGGCACAAAAATAACACCAAAGATTGAGTGCAGTAACAATGTCAATGACCCTGTATTTCCTGTAATAATGTGAGCCTTTTTTATGAGAGGGGTATATAAGAATTTATTTTGTGTAGATATTCGTGCTTTAGATTCTATTAATCATTCAGATATTAAAAATCAAGAAGAAGAACAAATTATCTCTTATAACCAATAATTTTGAAACAATTTCACTCGGTAATTTTAGAAAGGTCCAAGACGATTTATAATTCTCAGGAACTCTTTCCGAAGGAATAACACTTCTAGTCGAAGTAGCTATAATGCAAATATGGAGCATATCCAGTGTTATGCTACTTCGAACGGCTGTTGTTAAGTGGCATTGCTAAGGTATTCCACTTTACAATCTCACCGCAGAACACCTGAGGTTCGTTAAGGTGACACATCCGCTGGCTTAATAGCAGGGGTTGTACACTGTTAGAATTGAGTTAGTGCATTGCACATATACCTGGCAAGAGTAATACCTAAATAACTATCCCAAAGTGCCCTAGTGCACCTGCAACAATATTTGAATGTGGAACTTGCACTTAATCACATTGTTTCCGTTGTAATCACGTACAAAGAGTAACATGTTCTAAATATTTAACATTTATATTTTCAGAAGGACAGGAGGAATGCGAAATTCATAAATTTATTATTAATTAAAAGCTTTCAAAATTATATATTATTACCAATATACATAAGAACTAGTCTAAAATATTTACGAAACGTCCATAAAAAAGTAAAAATCTATTTCTGAAAATGGGTTTATTGCTTTTCAGAATGATTAGGCACGACATCAGGTTCATTAAGTATTTCAGCATTTTTGTGGTTATGACGTTTCCATCAGTCAATTGTTTTTATGTATTTTGCCTGCATATTTTTTTATTGATACTATGAAGGGATGTAGTTTTTCATTTCCTTGCTACTTCCTATCCGAACTCAAATTTTTAATGATGTCTAGAACCGCTCTGCCAAGGAAAATATAGGACATAAACGATAGTCAAATTTTCTTTCGTAGTTCAATACAAACTAAAAGAAAGAGGCGTAGTGTAATTTAAATTTTTATTATATCTTGCATCAATTTTACCGATGTGGATAATTTCAGAATTTATCAATATTCAACGGGATCTGCAATGACTCGGTTTTCAAACTGTCAAAAAATAAAATATTAATACATTCTTCAGTCATAAATCTTAAGTTTCATGGAACACATTTTACCATAATTTTAAATAATGCGAGTTTGGGGTCTTTTTCACAAATCACATAATTTCAAATGTAAACTGCATAATCCTCTAAATTTTGGTTGTACTGCTTGGGAATTTGCTTTGTTTCTACGCGAGAAAGTAGATACCAAAGCGAATAGAAATACACACACTACAATATCTTATTCTGCCACTTTAACCGTTAGACTCTTAATAAATGAAGGACAATTACATGTTACATTGTTAAGATGTCGTTCACAAAAGTGTTTCTGAAGTGCTCAAAATACTCTTTTTAACAAATAATAAGGAAATAGTTTTAGAAGTAAAATTTTACCTCTAAATATATTTGTCTTTTAACTAAAATCTCTTGAAACGGAGAGAGTATTTAAGAACGTGAACATGCGTCCCGGTGTGACCAATAAACGTGGTGCAACGGGAGACACCACCATTCTTTAATTGTTGGTTCTACCCCCCCCCCCCCCCCCCCNGAAATATATTAAGTGCACGAATTCTCGTCACAGAACGGTAAAGGTGTATAAAAATCTCCATTGCAATTAAAAAGAAAATAAATTCTTGGTCACAAGTGTTTGATTCCGCATTACGCTAAGACGTAATGTTTTTCTTAACGTAGACTCTCTCGTGAATGTCTTTATGAAATGTACGCCTTCTCGAAGTTTCCGTAAAACTCGGACGTTTTCTCGAAAGGCGTTCATTCAAAGGGAGCTCTTGCTTCAATTGTAAAGAAGCAAAAAGGGAGGCGCTTTCAATTCGTTTTTTATTGCCGTCGCCGCTATCTCCCACGGGAAAAGTCCGTCCTCGTGTTCGTTTTGCGTCGTCCGCTTGCAGAACCTCAGCACTCGTGGCGGCTCCATGCAAAGATCAGCAGCAGCAGCCTCTTGCTGCACGAGATGAGAGAGAGAGAGCCTTGAAAAGGGAAGGGGGATGGGAATGGGATGAAGTGGGGAGGGGGACAAAGGTCTTTGCCATTATCGATCGCAGGTGCGTGGGAGACACCTAGCCAGAGGGGGAAGCGGGTCCGCCCTCATTCAACGACCCGACGCCGCCGCCATTTCGCCGCCCTACTTCCCCCTAACACGTTAGGCGCATGATTGTTCTCGCCCTCCAATTAGGGGAGAATGGATATATTATCTCTGAAAATCCGGCTGTCCTATGAAAAAGACGTAGTAGGTGGTAGGGACGTAACATTATTAACATTAGTTTTGTGGAGTTAACTTTCCCATTTATTTAGTTGGTCGTTAAGTCATAATGAGGAGCGAATTTCATCTCTTGTGTACATGAAAATTAAAACGGCACCTGCATCAAAAGTGAAACGTATTTGTGGAGAGAATGAATTGGCGGTCACCTACATCAACAAAAGTTTCTTCTAGAGTACATTGAATTTTGAATACCATTGGTAATTTTTCAGTATCACATGGAGAAGCTACACTGATTCTCTTAAGAACGAATACAAGAACCAAAGGAATAGAATCCTTTTATGTCCTTTAAATTGATGGTTTACACCATGTTACCATAGTTTGGAATTCTTCATTCGACATGTCAAATTTGGAAGATACGATACGATTTCACATAATGTATTCCGCCCAAATATTACATCTATCGTCGAAGTAAAAATGTCGAAGCAGATATGGGATGAAAAAAGTTTTCATCTTTCTCATAATTTAACTAGTACCTCTTTCCTTAATATAATTTTAATTGTTTTAAACACATTCTACCAAAGTTTTCCCCCACTATCAGAGTCAGTAAAATATTGTATGCACCTGGGCAATGATACAAGGAAGATATATTCGCGCATATTCATATGTTATTATTTATCCGACAAATGAATGTTGAGTTTATAAATTTAACTCTTCGTATATCCCATACAATACGACAAATGATGGTAGATTATATTTGTTTCATGGAAAGCTGTTAAATCATAATTATTACGTATCACAAATTATTACATGTTTAATTGAGTGGAAAATAATTAAAATTAACTTAATAACATAAAATAATGATCTCCAGAAATAATTCATAACTGTGAAAATGTCAGAAATATTTGTTGGTGACCAGGAGATACGTTTGGTTCTAAAAAAAATATTGAAATACAATTTACATTCAATATTATCAATAAAAATGTTTTAAGACATTCATTAAAATGTTACATCGTTACTCAGGTGAGAAATTAATTCATACATGTTAATATTGTTAGTTGACATTTTTTGGACACTATAGTGACTTTAAAACGCTTAAACTACAGAGTGATTCAGAATTCCTATTACACAGTTAAATGCGCCGTTTGGAAGATAAAAGGCTTTGAAATAACGTCAAAGGATACGCTACATGTGCATCAACCAAATCGAACCTGCGTGAACTACAACTTATGCTCGAAGTGGCGACCACCAGTTTCGTTGCACAAAGTGTACCTGAAAGCAATGTCACATACACACGGTCCAAAAGTCCTGGAGTGTCCTGAATGACATCTGCTGCAGCCATTTCACGGGCACGGAGATCGTCCTGTGACTCCACAGGGATCTCGTAAACAACACTCTTCGTGTAGCCCCACAGGAAAAAGTCCAGAGGTGTTAAATCGGGCGATCGTGGTGACCTACGAATCGGTCCACCGCGACCTATCCACCTGTCCCCGAATGTTTGGTGAAGGTACTGACGGACGTCGCGTGAAAAGTGGGCTGGCGCGCCATCATGCTGGAACCACATCGTCCGACGGATATGCAATGGCACATCCTGCACCAGTACGTCTTGCAGAAAGGTCAAGTAGCTGTTACCCGTCAGATGTGGTATAATACACGGGTCAATCAGATGACTACCAGCCCACACATTAATTCCGAAACGATGTTGAAATCCATGGTGATATGTGGCATTAGGGTTTTCCTCATCCCAAATGTGGCTGTTACGTCGGTTGAGCAGACCTTCGTTTGTGAAATGCGCTTCATCTGTGAAAAGAATGATCAGAGGAAAGACTGGAACGTCCACACAACTGTATACGAATCACTCGCAGTAATCGGCACGTGGCGCAAAATCTGGTAGACCCAATGCCTGCACCCCCTGGAGGTGGTATGGGAGATGTTGCTCTTCATGGAGAACTCGCCAGACGCTGTTCTGAGATACATCCACGGCACCTACGATGTTACGGGTACTCGTAGCCTGGTCGACCAGTTGCAGGACCAGTGCGGCGCGTCCGGTCAACAGTGCGGTCACGACCACAAACGGCTCGATTAACCTTCAAGGTGCCGAAGCCGTTGTTTTAAGCTTGCACAAATGGCATGTGATGGACGGGCACGACCCGGAAATCATTTGTGATACAGGCGTTGTTCTAATCGATCATTTCGTCAACTTTAATCGTAGATGAGTAACACGTCATACTCTGAGTGTACTCGGAAAACGTTTGCTCCGCCATTTTGTAATGCACCGTCTTTCTCGACCACTCAGTGGCAACTGATGTACACGCGCAACAATTCATTGGATTGTTCTCTGATGACACGTGACATCACGTCACACAAGACATCACGTGACACGAGATACCGTCTGCTGTCAATGTGTATTGCCTTCCATCGTTCAAAGTCGTTTATCCTTCAAATGGCGCATTTCCGTAACTATTGCTGTTCTGAGTCCCTCTACAACAGCTATAACTGTGTAATATGAATTCTGACTCATCCCGTATAAAAAACTTGGTTAACATCTTAACCCGTCACTTAAATGCCTGCACTTTTACAATTTTACTTATATTCAGCACAGAATACCCGTGCAAAATAGGAAATCACCCCGAGTTCGTCCCACAAGAAAGAATTGGCATGTGAATAACAACTCGATCTTGTTGATGTTTGAGAGATATCCACGATCGGAGCATTACTGAGGTGAATCACCGAAGGGGTCTGGAGGTAAAACCCACTCGTGAGCTTGCTCGGCGAAGGGTGAAACTCCCAAAGAGCGAAGAGAACCGTTCAAATAAAATAAAATGAACAATAGATTGGCACGCGTGATATCATATATAAAGGTGTTATGCTTTGCTGCAGGTTTTTGCATTGTGTCCTCCATGCCACTCTATCCTGAGCCAGCCTCTTCATCTCCTCGTATAAACGTCTTCTCCTCACGTCGTCCACCATCTTGTATCTTCTTCGGCCCCTCGCCATCCTGCCGTTAATTTGTCCCTCCAAAACATCATCTTCTCAACCAGTGACCAAGTCATTTCTGTTTTCTTCTCCTTATCGACTGTAGCAGATTTCTTGTCTCTCCTACTCGTCGCAGCACCTCTTCGTTTCTAATCCTCTCCGCCCAGCTTATATTCTCTATCCTTCTCCATATCCACATTTCTAGAGCTTCTAATCTTTTTTTATCTTCCTTCCTTAAGGCGTGATATCATCAAAAGGTAAATAATTTATTTCGTTCGTAAAATATTTTTACAACTGCAATGAGTTTACTTTTAGTATACTTTTATTGAATGCAAAAAATTACTTTGAAAGAAAAATATTCCTTAATTAAAATTATACAATTAAAGTAATAAAAGATAGCATTAGATTTTTAATTAACTTTATCAATTTTTAAATTAAAAGCAAGTGTGTATGATAAAAAAAATTATTAGATTAGAATAAAAAGATTTTTTTACAATATTAAGTTATAAATGAAGATATCCTAGCTACATTCAACAAATTATTATCAGGACGCAGTTAGACCAGCACTAATTTACTTTCCAAGGACGTGAAGGATATTTTAGGGTCGAGTGATAGCGTAGAACGATACACACACACACACACACACACACATATATAT
>NNCF01126463.1:329089-366504 GCA_002313205.1 Laupala kohalensis
AACGAACTGTATCTACGTGAAATATTATTGGGAGAGAGTTTGTTTTAACTTAAAACATTGACTCTTTCAAGTAAATTTCAATTACGACACCTGCTTAATTATGTAGCAAGGAGACGTCCTTGCTCAGGTAGCAAGCAGTGAAGGTTGCATTCATGCAACTCCTATTGTTTGTTAGTATTCCGTGTTGACGTGTGACGCGCAGTTGATCGTACCGCGGGACTCCGTGCGTGCGGACATCACGGAACTTTGGTAAGGTACGCTTCGCGCTCGAAATGGGTTGCTGGCGCTCCCATCATCTCATTATGCCGACTTAGGTAAGACTTTCGGATTATGATTGGAAATAGAATATTAGTCTCTAAATTCGGAGTTTTATTATCGAGTACCGCCCGAGCGCCGTAAAAGCGAGCTGACTCTGCTTTTTATTCATGTGTGGGATAGAAATGTGGGTAAGTCTACCGTTTATCTGCATTCTATACAAAAGCACGGTGGAAACAAGCTCATTATCCACATATACCAACAACTCTCAGATTATATTAGACTGCATAATATTAGTTTTAACGCATTGTTTATATTAAATAAGTTCGGTACCCGAGTACTTGAATTCCGTCACCTTCACCCTCCCTCCCTCGTCGTCGCGTCACGCGCTAACCAACGCGTGTCCGCTCGGCGCGTGTGGTTGGACGGTCGACTGGCCACGCCAGCTGTGCTGAAGGCACGACGCCCCGACTATGAATCACGTTTCACCTAAGTAAACCTTCCACTTAAAAACTGACCCTTACAAGTTTTGAAATTACTTATGAAATGTTTACATGGCTATAACATATAACGATGATAATAATACAGGTAGAAAAAATTCATGGGTACGTTTTACTTAAACCTAGATGACTAAACAGTCGTAATTTTTACGACGAGTTTCGGTGGCGGGTGATAACTGATTAACGAGTTGAAAGTTAGGGGTAAGTATCAACCAGTATTTCGCGCCGACAGTTGACCGTGACTTAGTGGTGTGGTCAGAAGACAAGGACTCCCTGTTTAACGGATACAGTGGATAAATCGCATATTTCACGGCGTCGCTACACTTGAACGTAATCATTATGTGTCATAATTATCTTTCTAATGAACTTGGGAACTTTAATTAATTTTCACGATCGTATTGTCTTTCCCGCCATTCCTCGAACATGTGTAATACAGTATGGGTGGCAGCCCAATGGGTAAGTACGTTCCGTGACTGCCGGGTTGAGATAAGGTAACTCATGTCAATCAGCCATTATTATGAGTAGGATGAGTTAGTGAGACCTCTTTTCAAGAATGAGGCTTACAAATTCGGATTTATCAATCTATGGGGTACACTATGCAGAATATTCTGTGGAAAACCTTGGATTACTCATCACTTCACTGCAATTAAACCGGTGTCCTATAGCTTTTGCTTATCAAGTCAAATAGGGCAATGAAGAAAACGAAAAAACGTAGGCACAGGTGTATGACACATACTAAATCAAATAAATGGTGGTCGAAAGAAATATCTATAGGAATCCGGTAGAGTGAAGGTACAGGATGCCACATACTGGGTAGTCATCGTTTCCCTAGAATAGTGCAAGCTTAGGTAGAAATAAGTCATTAAAATATCTTAGATTGATGTAAATAACCATAATAACATATACTTAATATGATTTCAACTCGAAAACACGCCTCACAGGAAATTTAAATGAGATATTTGTAATTACACTTGATAGTGTAATACATTTCGTCTTTTGGAGAAAACATTTATTTTCAAAAACGTTTAACTTTTTAATCACGAAAGTGATGGAAAAGTATAGTGATTAGTAGAAAATTTTCCGTAGTATTCTATACATAATTTTTATCTACAATTAAATCATGCTATTCATTCGTTATTATTCGTATTAAAACAGAATAATAGTTAGAAAAACAATAATACATCTCTTTGATTTGACAAAATTCGAATGCTGGTCCCCCTTTACAACCTTCTAACATTTATATTTACAACAAAACAACTACTTCCTTCTGCTTAATCCATCCTGGATCTTTCGTCACAGTGCGTGACATCGTATAGCAGAAACAATGGCTACCATGTTGCGTAGGTCACACAGCGACGTACTGGAACATCGTCCATACTCCCCTGACAGGAGCACTGGGCCTTTGATTAGTTCCTACAATTGAATCTCTCAGGGGTATCAGGTTTCCCAATAGTTACTCCATTCTCAGGCACTTCATCACGAGAATCAACAGAGATGACCTGGCTGATAGTATTCAATAGCTGCCACACAATTGGTAGAACGCCTAGAACTTCACCGGTGATTATGAAGAGGATAGGGAATGGAATTTTGTTTATGACGTCATTCTCATCAGTGATGGATTTAGGGTATTCCGCGAGTACACATAGAGTAAAACAATTTTTTCTTATACTGTTTTACAAATTTTGGAGGGGGAACAAACATTGTTTGATGAATAGAGCTATTATTCACATTTGAGAGTAAAGTTATATAGTGATACAGTCGTAAAATGCATCATTTCTCACTCAACCAATTTTTCATACCCCAGAGAAATGAAACCGTTACAAAATAAAACCCTGGATCCACTACAACTTCGTTGTCTCCACGAAACTTACAACCCTGGTATATCTTTTCCTAGAAACTACATCGTAGACTAGTAGTACCTCAATCCTCATCAAGAAAAAAATTAAAACATGTACTTTTAACGGACTTGGTGACGGATATAGAGCATGTACGAAGAGCATTGCAAAGCTAGGTGTAGTTATACACACGCCTCCTCGGTGGGGTCGGAAACGCTGCTAAGTTGCCTAGTGCAAGTGAATATGAACAAAAATGAGAGTCCCTGTATTGCGAAAGCTATGTAGACAAGTTGGTCGTGACAGCCTAAATAAATAAATAAAAAACTCAAATATGTTCAATTTCTACCCCTAAACTCTGCCTTACGAGTGTTATAAGTTCTATAAAAAAGTGTGCAAGGTTTGCGATGTCGATTGATTGGGATAAAAATAAAATTTCTCACAAATTTGACAGCAGTTTTGCTGCGTTCTCCGTGTCTTCATTATTACTTTGAAATTTCTTGGAGATTATGTTAATAATATAGTTACTTTCCACAGAACTATATTCTAATTCCAATCTCATTTAATTCTGATATCCACTGGAAGTGCATGCTATCGTGCGAAAGCAACGCTCTAAGCAAAACATGAGAATTATACCTTGATCTTGTACAGTGCTAGATTCTCGTGTTGAATAGATCCAAACTAGTTTGCATTTGATCTGGCAATGTAAATTGATAAATTTGTTTGTAAATAAAACGCCTGGTTGGACGTATTAAAGAAAATTAAATTTATTCATCAACAGTTTTTACTGTAATTCAGACTGTTTCCTGAAAAGGTGAGGAAAAACAGTCGTCACACAAGTAAAGTAACAATATATTTGTACAATATTACCAACAACCATGACGTAACATCTTTGCTCCCAACGAACTGCTGGGTGGAAGAGCGCTAGTTGTATCTCGTCACTAGGTAGAAACGGGTTTCCCTAAAGTACCTCAAATTCACTGGGAACCAAACAACTACCACCTCCGCCAATATTTTCATCCATACAACATGGTTAGGTGGAAGATCCTGACCCTTACCACATTATGAAGTGAGGAAATGAATAAATAAATAAATATTTATAAAGAGCAATAAAACAATGCATAATAAGAAATATTTTTGTTGATTTTTATTTATGATTGATTATTTGTAGATACGTAACTAGATATACGTATTATACAGTTCTGGATGAATTTATGCTCGTAAGTTAATCGAACAGTTAATGAATTTCGCGCGATGACCAAGTTCGCAAGAATACGCTTCGAATTGATGTCCAGCTGAATCTGTGTTCAAATTTGAAACGGTATGTTTTGTTAAAAAGAGGAGGAGGTAGTCTCTGCTAGATTCTGGTACTGTCGTGTCTTCTGTATACGTAATGATTCTATCGGAAATTTTTCGTCCCCCGAGGTAGAGCATTCTGGAGTGATCTCTCTACTCCATCCTCTCTACGCCACTGCTACCTCCATAGACTTATATTTGTCATAACTCAAAAATGATGAATGCAAATTTTTGAATTATTACGTTATTACAGCAAATGACTATACGTCTTTCCTACCTCGTCGGTGCATTCGTAACAACAATGTTACGGTACTTTGCGGCTACGATCTCTGGGTTTTGCGTACTACGTATATTTATAATTTATGCATAAAATATATTCATAATATTACTTTTTTTCCCTTATCAATAGAGGTGGTATTATAATATGGCAAATTTTCCCGCGGAGTTTAAAAAACCATACTTCAAGTCGTATCACTCAATTACCACTGAACTGATCGACTCAAAACTTAAAGTTGAACTTAAAGAGTTCGGAACGTAACACAAGCTAGTTTTCATTTCGTTGCTGTGTCATAATTTGAATTAAGAAACAAAACAGTTATAATGCAGTTATGTTTATCCTATGAAATTCTTGAAGATAAAAAAAACACTTTTATTTATTGTTCAGAGTAACTTCACAAACGAATCGGTAATCAATTTTTTCAGAAAAAGTATATATAAATAAATAAATATACATAAATATAATTCGTGTCACAATTTTCGGACTCCCTTCCCTGCTGACTAATATGGGAATGAACACTTAGCACTAATTTTATCAATTTATCTGTCCTCTTAGAACTTATTTAACAATTTAAAATTGCAAGGCGACCTTTACTTTAATTATTATTTGAAGTATGTAGGAGGAATATCAGTCACTTGCCAGCTAGTTGGTTCCATTGTGTGAGTGTGTACGGAGGTGAGGCGCTCGGGTTAAGTTTGCTCTTGGGTGCTCGCCTCTGAGAGGTAAACAATGTAAGAGGTCTCACCACAGTCAGTGGTAAACAAGTAGAGACAAGACAAGTAGAGGCAAACAATGTCAGAAAATCTTACTACAATCCCTATTACTCGGTAGAATGGTAGAACATGACTACAGAATTACTCTTACTAGCCTCGGATCAACCCGTCGTCGGATTAGCCAACCTATCCCGTGGAACAGTTATTTTCTCTCTTTCAGTGTATAATTACTGGCAGGTAGGAATCAAACGTTGATTCTTTGACGGACATTTGCTGGAAACTTCGTGGAAAGTAAAACGGCGTAACGCGACAGGTGTGCAACGTGTTGGTATTGTGGCGGGTACAACGGCGGTTGGAGAGGGAGTTCGCTCTTGCTTCCGAGTGTACTTTTCTAAGACTCAATTTTTGTGCTCATTTATGTATGTACATACAGTACGAAAAAGTGAGTTACGATGGAATCTCATTTGCTTGTTTATACCTGGTGAAATTGTAGGCTCTTCTTAAACGAAAATTGATTTTTCATGGGAACTTCGGATTGACCGGCCAGGGTCTCGGTCCTGTGCAGACCGGTTAAGAGGAATTCTACTCTACGTAATTTAGTGAGGAAATTGGTATATTGCTATTTTATAGAAGAAACCTGATAAAACCTGTTAAAACATGCTTATAGTGTGTCACGTTGTCTTCCAGTGATATCGTTGAGACACGATAAGACATTTGTAAAGTCTCTGTAAAATTCGCCATTAGCCGGATAAGATGATTGGCTATTTAAATAAACTACGATGCGTAACTAGCGGTCCCACACAATGATATCACAGTGTTACGAATCAACAGACCCAATGTATCAAGTAGTAAATCCAGTTTTATTCTCTGAAGGTAAATAAGAGTTATGACACAAATAGTAAATAAGATTTACTTTCTTTGGCACGAATATACTCTCAATTTTAATTCCGAGAACTTTATTGTGTATAAAGTGACGTGAATAACATTAGCAAGGATACAATACGAACTAACTCAAGTCTTCATCTAAAATCTAATCGTGAGTAGCGTCACCAGGAAGGACATTTAGAAATTTATCAGAATTCACCTTTTTTAAACATTATAAAAGATTAATTATAATGTACGAAGTTAAATTGTAAGATTTTTCTAACGTCCAAAAATACTCTTTGAAGTGATATATCAGTCTTGACACGGTGAAATATGACAAAGGAGAAAGGAATCTTAACAAAAGTTAACCTTCAACAATAAGGTACAGCAATAAAGATACACTTGGTAACTACTGTACGTAAGAGTGAAATAAGAACATGTATAGGAACTGGAAAGAGAGGTAGAGAGTTGGTGAGGTCAGAAGGCATTAAGAATCTGTCCGCGTCGTAGGACTAACATGTAACGTAAGAGGGAGTCAAGAATTATAATTCCTTACTATAATTCATTGCAGAGGTATTTGCGATCCAGCAATCTCATGTATCCGCGAAGGTGGTTGTGAACAAACATTCGGGAATATGCGGTAGGTACGACGATCTAATCACTAGGGAGATCGCAACTCTGACGTGCTGAAATCGTCTGAAAGGCATGTACGACTGACAAAAAATTATCTGGACAATTGGATTATTATGACTCTGTCGGATATTTCATGCAGCATCCAATAATATAATTGCAGAAAAATAACAAAAAAAGTTTTGCATTTTTTCATTTTAGTGTACCGTAATACAGAACAAGAAATAACAGAATAATTACACAATAAATAGAAATATGTACCATGAAATGAAGGCTAACTAGAATCATATTTTTTCCTTATCTTGTTTCTGTTCTTCCATTCATATTTCTGTTCATTACGTTATTATTGTGATATGTATTATTCTGTACAAGCTAGAAGATGAGGAAATCCCCCCAAAATATATTTGTAATTTTATACTATGAATATTCCTTGCGAGGCAAATCTAATTGCCATGCCATTCATTAAAAGCAATTTCATGCCGTTTCTAACTTAAATATACAGACGTAGATAAATTTTAAAATAAATTTAATATCAAAACCATTTCTTTTGAAAGTAAACGTGAAAGATTATTTCTTACTTGCCTCAAATTGTAAATTTTATTATTATCGTAAAAAATAGTATATAAAATAGATGCCCACTCCTTGATCTGTTTTATATTTCCCTGTACTCCCGAAAGAAAACTCTTAACAATATAAAAATAATCACTTATATTATGCTGAAAATATGAAAGATACTTACCGACAACATTGAGACGAAACGCTTGACTGATTTTGGGTTCCGTGCTCACTTGGCATTCATAGACGCCCGAGTCCCGCACTTGCGGGGAGCTCACTTTGAGAGTCCATTCGTCAGAGCCGTCGGAATGGAGCGATTGGAAGCGTTGGTCATTAGTGTAGGTGAGAATGCCGACGGTGAGGATATGGAGATCGCGTTTGCGAATCCACGAGACAGCGCGATCACCCAAGTTCCGCACGCGACAATGGAGATACGCAGACTGGCCCACCGTCGTCGTCATCTCGCGACGAGTCGAGTTCTCGAAGTACGGCTGCGAGAAGGGTCCTTCCCAAAACGGCGTGTGCTCCAGGGTTGATGCTGGAACAAGAAAAATAATATTGAACTTATTAAAACATTGAAAATACAGCTCATTTTGATGGGTATAACAAATCTACTTTTGACATTTGAATGGGACACCCTCCCATTTTGTTCCACGTTTTAATATAAGACTTTCATAAAATTTAGGTCTGAAAATATATTTTAGAGTGTACTATCAAGCATTAAAACTCCATAATCTTAATCATTTTTTAGGAGTTTGATATAACTTTGCAGTTTTAAAATTTGATACATTAGTGGAAGTTTTATTTAAAGACATTAAACATAATGAGAGAACTTTGCCCGGCCAAATTTTAGAAGTTTAACCTCTCTAATGGCACATGATGAAACAAACGTAGTGAATAACAAAGCACAGCGTGACTTCACGGGTCGTAGACATAAAATTAATATTTTATATTTCTGAAACCACACGTAATCGTCAGATAATTAAGCTTATTCATAAAAAAATTCCACAAAAATTAATTAAAATAATTACAAAAATTCTTCGTACTTTATCAATAAAACAAAAGCATATCATAGCCATTTGTTGTCCAATGTCATCGTTTTTTTTCTAGAGTAATTGTGATCAGAACCAATAAACTATATCAAAATCTGATCACAATGCAATTCAATCTACATTTTCACCCAAATCGACCAGATTAGGGTGAAGACTCCACACAACAGAGAAGACGAAACCCATTCTCTACTTTTAAGGCCTAATGAAGAAAGTTAAAATCATATTTCTTCTCATTAAGCGTAAAATAATATTTTGGCACAGCTGGTATAATATATGTACCAATATCATATGAAGTATGTGAATAAGAAAAATGTTAATGATGTTTATTTTGATTCATACGTTAGTCATTATAAGGCTGAAATAGGCTGTGGGTACTGTTGACAAAGGTAAATAGAGTGAGAGCAACGATAAATCAAGGAAACGTCATTGTTAACTTACTCTTTGTCATAAGACTTAGTTATATATTAATTTTTTGTACATTATTATGCCAGAACTCATCACACTTCACCACATTAAATTGAATTTATGGACTACTCATGAATTGTTGGATGTAAAACGCATGCAATTTTTTATGGAAGTGAAGATTATTAATATATTTTTTTTACATGATTTATATAAACCAATGAATTAAACATCGTTTTATAGCACGATAATCATATGCCGGCAGCTATTTCATCCCTTTGTGTCCAACAACAATTTCTTTTTCCTCTGCCGAGCACGAGGGTAATCGTTTCATGCAGCTCAAGGGGTTGTATGAAATCCGTCACATTTAATGCAACTTTACGTGATACTAGGTATGAGAGAACAAATTTTAGGACAGTAATTTAAGCCACTTATCGGTTAAGTTATCGCTACCTGCGCTTTCACAGAAGACTGCGATCGCGCTGCTTCTTGTTCACCTGATCCTTCTAGTTACAACCTCTTTATCGAAGGGAAAAACGCACGACGAGAGTTGAGAAAGTAAAAGGATCGAAGAGGAACTATCTCACTTTCTACGAAGAACTTATTGTTGCGACGAAGAAGATAACTGAGATAAAACAGGATAAAATGCCGTGGTAACTATTACAGACTAATTATTGATCATGGCCATGTCTTCTGAGAAGGATGTATATTTCAAGTCGTGTAAATTTGCCGAATATTATGCAATATGGCTGCCTAACACAAATTGCCAACTTCTACAAATTTAAGTAATATCCAAATAAACATTAATAGTCGTCACAAGAGCGACTATTTGCTGTAAAGAAATACAATTTGATAACACAACACACTAAGACACAAGGTAATATTCCATCCACAAGGTCGATGCAGAAAGAACACAATAGCGCCACACGATCACGTGACTTGAATTGGTGTCCGAGGTTGACAATGGATTTAAGTTTCAGAAATTCGAATGTCCTGCCAACATAACGCGAGGTACAAATATCATTGCTCTTATGAACGATGGCGTAGTAAAAGCGTTGGCTACATTATGCACAAGCTCTGTACCAACATCAAGCCAGTTAGACTAACAATAAACAAATCATTATATAAATAATTTATCGTTTAAAGAGCTGTTAACAACTACCTATAACCATATTAAGGGCAATAAAGTAATTAACTGCCCTAAACTAATAAATACAATTTTTTCATTTCATGTTTTTGTCCTAAGTAAAATTTTCTCAAAGCAAAGAAACATGATTTTGAGTATCAGTAGATACGAATATTCAATCGCATGATTGTTGACTAATAAAGTTTACTGGTTTCTCCGACAGAGTTCAATTGGACACTCCACTGAACGTATAATCTTCCTGACTGAATCGTAGTAGGGAAAAAATGCATCAATTTACAGTACCAATTTTTCTTTGAATGTTGGTGTAATTTTTTGTATGTTGTTTTAACAATGGTAATAAATATTTTAAAAAAATTTATTTGTGATTTGTTCTAAAATGGAACATGTTTTAAATGGAATTTGTTTGAATCTCCAGTAAGAATTGTTTTTAGTTTCTTATCAAATACCGTGCAACGCCGGTTAATTTTGCTAATATTAATAAATTATTTAAATATATAAAAATGAGAAATTTCGACTCGGGTAAATGTAAAATCTTCAGAAACCTGAAAACATATGACCAATACATATGGTTTGAGAAGACACAAGAAGGTTTACAATGTACTTTGGTGCCAAATTTTAGCAACATATTTTTTTAAAAAGGTTGTGAAAATTGCATTAAATTAGCATTGAGTGGACTTATTGTCAACTGTTTTTTTAATTTTCTGTTTCCATATTTAAGTTCTTAATTTTGTTTATTATGCGCGATATGATTCACAATTACTCTGACAATTCAATATGACAAACATTACCACTAGATATCAAAGGGAATTCAAGACCCCCCAGGGGACTTACATCTATTAAGTACGTGTTTGGCAACCACGGGGCCGCGAGCTGAGTTTGGCATTACTTTCACTTACGTGTATTAGGCTCCTTCCTTTCTCTTTCCTGACCTTCCTTGGTACCCTTTTGTTCTTTTCGATCCCGACGCTAGGGCGTCTTTCATTTTCCTCTTTGTTCCTCTTTTTTAATGATATATGTATAGTTTTGAGATATGTTCATATTTGAGTTTTGAGTTGTAATTCAGGAGGGTTTTTATTGGGTATGGTTGAGTCACTCGGCGAGTCCCACAAGCGGGGAGAGTCATGTTGGCTCTGCTTAGTGCGTAACTGCATTTTCCCTACCCGTACAGAATTTTAGGGATCCAATGACCTCTATGTCGACGAGCCGTAAATCCCCACAAAAAAAATAAAAATCAAGAACCAGTACTTATGGTACTCACAAAATTCAAAATCTGACCCTAAATAAATCGGGGAATCTGCAAGTTGAAAGTAGAGTAAACGTAGTTAGTTAAGTTGTAAACGTGGTTTTATTACTTAATGGATTGACAATAGGTAATATCTCAATGCTGGAAGAGTAGAGAATAGTTTCACTCTGTTCCATTTACTTTTAGGCGCTTTCTGTGTTAAACTATGTGTTGCTTCATCAGTGATTAATCGATAGGTAACTGATGGTTTCATATTTCCAACATTCAATAAGAGTTCAAATGACTTGACATTGAAATATTGAGATATTTCTGTAAACATAATCTTGAACTAATTCAAGCCTTCTTGAGAAAATTCTTTTACAACTATGATAATTAATGAGTATTTTGAATGATGGATATCGAAAAAGTTGGTTTATGAAGATGCGTGATTTAAAATATCTGCTCTTGAACACCTATAATGAACACTGCTACCATACTTAAAAATTAGTGCGTATGTTAAGTGTTCGTAAGATAAATAACGAAAATTGTAAAATATCATAATGATAATTCACCTTCAACGCTTTTTGGATTAGCATAGCAGAATAAGGCAGTTATGTCTCATCTCAAAATACTGTTTAAATATTACGAAATGTTAATTTTTTTCATCAAACTTTTAATAGACTTCTCATTTATTTGCTATATTATATTACTTATTACATATCCGCCTTCGCGTCCCTCGTAATTTATTTAATACTAGCTGATTACCCAGCGTTGTTCGGGAGTTTTCTTAGACTAATTTTCTTTTACTCAGGATTAAATAAAATCTATCTATGTTATAAGATCAAAATACTTTTACTTGCTGATTTTTGAAAACATGTTCAGCATCCTAATTTTTCAAATTCATAATAATGCTGATTTATTCAAAAGTTTACTGCACACACTACACCGTCTTGCGGGAGCCGCGTCGATCGAATTCTCGCTTCCTACGCACAACGCGGTTGCACCCTTTCACTAAAATTCTTGTAATATCTAAACTATTCGTCAAAATTTTACGGTTTAAAGGCAGTTTTTATCATTGTCAAATGCACAAAACAAATAATTCATTAAATTTGATGATGATTGATTTTTTCCTTCATAAATTATTCTCTTAAATTTACGTATTTTAACACTTCTATTTTTAATTGTTTTTTTCAATAATGTGGGTGAACCTTTGTAGATAGATATATGCTGTCAGGGACTTTTTTGTAGAACGCGTTGAGGCAAACAATGTTGCCATGTATAGTTATCACCTATCTCTAACCGTTTAGGCGGCGTAAGCGAATATATCTCTCTTTTTAATTTTTTCGACATTCATGGTCAAAATCATTTTCAATGTTTCTTTCCGTGCATTTTAAAAATAAAAATTAGCCCATGTTCATCCTCGCCATCTTAATTATATCCTTGACAAATTTCACTCCGATCAGTTCTGTAGTTTAATCGTGATTAATAACAAACAAACAGACACGCATTACGCATTTATATATTAGTATGAATTATTTGCTACATTCTTAGAGAGAATTCAATGGTTTACGTTAAAATATGTCCCTTAACTTGAAGTTGTCTTCCACTTCATTAGACGAAATTTTCTACATTCTTCTTCAAAAAACTTTTTTTCTGGGGATCACTTTCAAGTTTTCATTACATCAAAGTACTCAAATTTTCTCAGTAACTTCTTGGTTCTTTAAAGCAACTTGTTTAATTCTTCTTTTTTTTCAGGATCTAATCCAAAATTTATTTCGTTTCAAACATTTTTCATCTCCACAATTTTAACAAGTAATATAACGAACTCAGCCGTAGGCATCTTGAGTACAAATGAATACTTAGATAAGTTATTCTTTCTATAGGGCTGTCCCTAGAAAAAATCTTCTTCTATGGTTTACGTTTAATGTTTCAAGATCTGATAAGACGTAGAATTCAATATCTTCGAACTACGAGGTCACACAATTGATGTATTTCCATATTCTTTGCAGTTATCGTCCAAAAATTTCATCAATTTCGGAGTGAAATAGAATAAAAATATGTGCGAAAACAACTACCTCTAAAACGACGGTTGACGAGGTGGAAATTCATAAATTCTCGGTGGTCCTGAATGTACCGTTGATACATTAATTTTTTTATTATTATCGTCATCAGAGACAGTTGCAAAACAAATAGTCTTCTCTTCATATTAAAGAAAAGAAATCAGTTCTAGAGAACACCTTTAATAGTCTGCCTTTCACTTAAAACTTTCTCACTCAAGTTTTCTGTCTACCTGGTTGCAGAGTTTACGAACTTGCTTCTTCGCCAAGAAGTGGATCTGTCCAGCTTTTTGCTTGGCCGCCGAGAAAGCTAAGTAGCGATCCCGAAGCTAGAGGTCTACCTCCTAACACGATTTGCCACCTGCGCAGGAATCTAGGATACCTTCCCTTACAAGAACAGTTACATCAGTATATCATTCATACGGGAGGATATCAGTTTAACTCTTTTTGGAAAATAACTGGCACAAAATATATTTTCACAGACGCTTGGTATTATTTCACTGTTATGCTAATTTGAAATTTACAGTATACTTCTTCAGATTTTATGGTACCGCTCTAAAATAATTAAAAATTAAGTGAGAATTTCATTATTATTTTTTTAATAATGTAAGATCTACAATTAACGTGTTGTACGACATAGTTTGCAAATATATGTTACTAGTCCTTTCCCCCATGATTCTGTTAAGAGAATATGAATATGAAATAAATTCTAATTCCGATTTATTATTGTCCTATGAAAGTTATTGTTATAATATTACAGTGCTATTACCGTCTAAATTTGCGACACTTCAACGATATACGTAACTAATTTCAATATTTCTATAAATAGTTTTAAATTTTCTATGATATTCAATTACATATTTAGGAAGTACAAGTATTTCAAAATATATCACAACGGAGTAGCATAGATGTTCATATGAAGGGTTTTCATGTCAAACAGTATGAGGTGCAGATGAACAAACATACTTATAAACGGAAACTAAATTAACATAATCAAAAATTAAAAAAAGATAATTCCTATCCAATATTTTGTACACTGAAAATACTTCCACTACATTTAACGAATATTATATTATCAAATTTAAAAAAAAACTATATATTTTGTGATTTAAAGATTACAACACAAAGTCGAAACGTTGATAGCTTTAAATCACAATATACGGTATTCATCCTTTAAAGGTGGTAAGCCTTTGTTTGTTTGTTTGTTTATTTTTTATAATTTCAAAATACTTCCTATTCCACATTCATTTTTGTCTGAATATTTGTTAAGGGTATGCTAAGTAATTTGTGGAGTATGTGCACGGAAAATTTACTTTATAATACATAGAGCAGAGGAGAGTTCAACAAAATTAGCTAAAAAAACGTAAGCTATGATTTTTAGAAAAAACAAATAAAACAATCAGAATATCTAAGAATGGAATTTTTTGCAAAATTAGAATGGTGTACTTGTTCAAAATTTCCAGTTTAGTTGATTCTTTAATATAAAAAATATTTTATAGAGTTAAAAGCTTGGATACTGCAGAATTCTACTAACCACATAATATCATTTGTAGAGTCTAACCGGCAAATTGATGTTACAATAGTGATAATTAGAGTAGAAAGTGGTTGGTATCTCTCCTAAAAACTGCATTAATTGTAATTTTATTGTCAAAAGAGGGACATAAACTGCTGATTCTTTATTCATTTGCTGCATTCAATTTCGCATGATGAGAAAGTTACGGGCTCGAGAAATAATTATTTCAGTGTGTTCGCAAATGGTCCACTTATGTTTCTGCATCATCTGTGAATGTGCCTCGTAGAATTGTTAGTTTTCACAACATTAGCAAAATCTAATTGGCTGCGCAATTTTGCTTCGCAGCTTAAAACGCCATCTAGTAGTTGAAATGCACTCCGCATCTTGGTTCTGATTGCTAGTAAACGTGCTTACATTTAGTGAGTTAACATGAAGCATCTAAACGAGGTAGAATTGGTTCGAGCAGAGACAATGTTGCAGGAAGGGAGGGCAATTTGCGCACTAACTCAGCGCTTAATGTGTCCTCTTCTGTCATTGGGAGTGCCTGGAAACGCTCCAACAAAACAGGTAACTTTGCTTGGAGGCTATGCCTCCGACACAAACGGAAAACAGCTGCCGGCGACGATCGATGTTCGGGAAATTGTGAGCCCCACGGAGTGATGCTGTTGCTCGTCACCCTCGGAATTTAATTCCACGAAAAAGGATGACTCGGCAAAAGAGTTGTGGGGAAAAACACCTTTATTTAGGTCTCGTAACTCCATGTCACGTAATATTAATCTATGCGAAAGAATGTCCTTCAAGGTCTCACGAAGAATTTACTTCTGCATTCCTGAGGAGATAAGCTGAAGAAGGATTTAAGTAATCTATACTTAAATGCAACTTTTCTTCAATTTTTTTTTCATTTAATGTACGATATGTTATAAGAAGTGAGTCGACAATTTGCCATGTCTTACGGAATTGATCGGTTGGAAACCGAAAGTATGTGGAAGTATTATTCTTGATGCTTCGGGTATTTCCTGCTTCCTGTGAAAATTGTATTTTCCTTCTGTCTGGATTTGAAATAATACGTAATTACCAACATATAAGAATACAATACTGAGAAAGTATGTATTTTTATACGTTCTCTGTGAAGCATTTAAGTTTTGAAATTAATGGAAATGAAAATTTAACATAATGTAAGTAGAGATTTATGGATTTAGAATATTATGCTAAAACACCGAGTAACGTTGACCAAAATGAACTAAAAAGATCCAAACCTGTTGACAGGTGTTTTAATACCATTGTTGGGTAAAATTTATGAATTCTTAGTACCAATTTTTCTTTAACTGTTGATGAAAGTTTTCTACGTTTGTTCAACAACGCAATTTTTTTGTTTTCATTTTTACTTGTGAATTGTTTTAAAATTTTGAATATCCAGTTATATTTCTAATCCTGGGCAACGCTGGTATGTTCTACCAGCAGATGAATAAAACCTTTTACATTAGTCTTAAACTTTGTGATACATATGTTTTAAATTTATTAACGAAAGGTAAACGCAGGTTCTCTTGATACTTCTTAAACGTTTTTGTCATTAGATGTGGGAAGGATCAAGATAGTGTGGCAAAGTGTAGCAGCGAAAAAATGTATGAGGAATCAAAACAAAAAAATCGTAACGTAATATTTGAGTAACCCCCAAAGAAAAATCTTAGTAATTACCACAAAAACGAAGTGCAGCCTACTACGAATAAATCTTATGGATAACGAAATTGTGAATCGTGCTCCATTGTCAGAAATTTCAAAGAAAACACCTAATCCTTTTATGTTCGGATCAGTTCATTAGAAATTTCTTAATACAAACTGTCTATACTGCAATTTTGATACTTTTATAGTCATGAATTAAACCTTATCTCATTATACAGTACCTATTGCGGTCAGATTTATCTCAAAACTCGATAAACTACGCTTTATGGGGATAAGATTTTAATCAATTTCATTCAAAGCTGGCGAATAAAATCGTTAACTGAGCCATTAATGGACAAAAATGGTTCATAATTCTCTAATCGATGTAGGTGTACGTTTTTATATGATTTGTAAGGAAACAGTAAACTTCTACGTGAAGCATTAATCTTGTTCTCCTACGTCCGACTTCTTCATCAATGCCACCTCTCGATACGAAAACGAGGAACATATTTAAAGAAAATTAATTGAACGTTAAGACAAAAATAATTAATAGAAATATTTCCATGGTATTATTTATCTATCCTTTTAGTACTTAAATGAAGTTTATATAGCTCCGTTTCATAATTTTAAAGATATCTTTTAGACTTTATGAAAGCAATACAAAGTAATGCAGTGAGCATCTTCTACCTCTCTCAGGCAGAACGTAATGGTAAACACTGAAAAAAATAGGAGATATGATTTTGTTCTCATTATTTACTACAGTTTGAGAATATATTTGTTCGTATCTGTGGGCAACGGAAGAGAATACAGCATCCCCTTCAATTTCACAACGATCTAGTATAAGGGTATTTCAGGGTTTCATTAAAGAATGGAGACTTGTGTATGTAAATCTTCATCAAATCGAAAAAGAAATTGGAATCACCACGATTCGTGCTTTGAATGCTTCTAAAAAATACAATTATTGGAAACATAGTAAAAGAAATCTACAAACATTTCATTTTGATTGTATTAAGAGACTTATACATTTACTTATTATCACAGTTTTAAGTTTTTAAACAGTTTTAATAATTCGTTAATAAATTAAGTGGGTTAAATATGTGTCTCTAAATGAGCCAAATCTGGTTTATTAGAGTCATTATATTAACCATCTTAAATTCATTATAACATATTTCATTTCAAGCATATTACAATTCTTTATCTCAAACATCATATTCATGAAAAATAATACAACAATTTAAGAGTTCATTTGTGAGACATTACACAATACACATAGGACGTGTTTGATATTATGAACGAAAATCAATCGAAAATTTCATAACTTAGATATAAACAGTTGAGAGTAAATAACGTCCTTGCTCTCTAGTACATAATTTAAATTATTCATTAAATCTATTTCATTGATGATATAATTGTACTTATATTCATTATTAGTCACAATATTAGTCAATGTGATGGGGAACTCAGTTTTACATCTTCTTTTTTCTCGCCCTTCATGTAATTGGATTTTGGAAGTGAAAATCGATTCGGTTCAAATATTACCACCGCATAGCTTTGGAGACGCCAAACTAGATATTGAATTATGTAAATTTCGATGATGAAGGGTGGAAGAATGAGGGATCAATCACTTCCAAAATTAAACTCGAACCTTGAGCCATTTTTCGTCGCACGTGGAGAAGGAGAAACCATATTTGTCATAAGGCCACCCAAGCTTCATTATATATTTTGCAAATGTTTGCATACATTAGTAATTTATAATTAGCTCTAATCGTGTCTTTTACTGCAATTTTCTGAGCTTGTATCTTATGTGTAACATCAACACACTTCGAAGAAACCTTGAGAAAGAGCCGTACATCGTGCATTTCCACCAGAAGCTAATAATATTAGCTAATACTAACAATAGATCAAAAAGGCTGAAGTACGTAAATCTGTCACTAGAGAGCTCTATTCTCACTCAGATAAAATATACATAATTACCTATTCATTACATGGACAATCGTCACATAAATTCTAAATGTCAATTTTCTAGTATTATTGTAACATTGAATGAATTCTTTAATTTTTATCAAATTCTTTAATTTGCACACGAACAATTAAATAATATTGTATTTGCGCGGGAGTGTGTTCTATCGAATTAGTGAGGGAGGCCCCGTAGTTTCATTAACTCAATCATCACACTCTCTTCAGACTCCGTCAAGTGAACATGGGTCATAACTGCGTCCGTCATAAACATTTTTGAAGCGTGTTGTGCGTGAAGTAAAATTATTCCAGCAGTCAACCATGTGATGCGACCATCTGGAACTGTCGTGAATATAGTTTTATTGTGATCATGGAAACAGTGTGATCATGTAAACTTTAAATATTATTGATGGATCCACACACCGTCGCTGCCTCCTGCATCTTCCAACGGCCTGGGACGCAGTATGCCAACTGAGCGTCGTCAAATGCTACAAGAACGTAACTATGAGTTCACATATCTTTCACTGGACAGTGAAAATCTAACCAACAGTATGATCTTTCATGATCAATTTAACCTCCCTTCATTGACGAATTTAATAACATTTAACTGAACCGTGTTGTACACTCCTCGAAATATAATAGGGTTCAGGAAAATATTCTAAGCCCCGCGCGCTTGGAGATTTGGAGCCGTTAGGTTTAAATTGTCACGTCTCTGCGACGGGGGAAAAGCTTCTCACTTTCGTTCGATCAATCGTAGGCAAACTTGAAACTGCTTCCATATTTGGCGAATCAATAAAAGACAAGTACTGGCAAACATACCCGTATTAAATCTCTGTATTATTATTACATCAGAAGATTCGTTGTCTCACAACGCCTTCCTAGAGAATATAAAAGAATGCGTCTAAATATTGTGTTTTAATTAATTTTCTCTTATGGATATGTTTATGTTTGTTTAGTGTTTCCCAATTTGTGAGAGTGTTTTGATATCCTTTTTTTTTTCATTCTCGTTCGTAATCTAATATTTCTGTTACATAGCTTGCTATTAACCAATAATTGCAAATTATATAAAATCATTGAAAAGCTCTTGGATCTACAACAAACAACACATGTTAATTGATTCCAATATTCTTTTATTCTTTATGTCATGGGTAGCTTTGGGGCCTACAAGGAGACAGTTTGACTTGACTTTATTAAAGAGGATTCTCAAGATATAAGTTTAAATCTAAATATTTCGTAAACGTACGGCTCGACTAGCAAATTTATGTGATTGAAGTCTTACAATGTAATCCAGTTTGTATTGTGAAACAATATCGATTATTCTGCATTATTCATTATTCAGTTGCACAGTATGATAATTTTCAATATATTCCATTAAATGGCATGTCGTAATGAGACCACATAATTGCGAGTCGATTGAATTTCAAGGAAAATTTAAGTTTTTGTCTTCATAATTTTTACTTCCTATTAACATGTTGAAATATTTATAACTATAAAATATTCCACTAATTATGATAAAATTCAACATTTATCTTCGCGAGTTTTATTACGAATTTCTTTTTTGTTTCTGCTCAACCATTAGACCACCAAATATAAAAGCTTCTTTAATTCTGTGTTCTAGTTGTAAAACGAAAGTGACGCCTCATTCGCATCTCTGAGGTCTGTCCCGGATGAACACTTCTGCGATCTAAATTACAAGGCAGCAAAAAGTAGAACGTCATTTAAATTCTCCGCATAAGTCACACAAATATTCCAATGAAAAACCATTTTCGTATAATATATTTTTGTTCAACGCCTTCTGAAAATATGAAATTCTGTAGAAAATTTGGTAGAAAATTATGTTAATTAGAGGAGATTTCTATATTTAAAATAACAAGTTCTTAAAATATGACTGAATCTGGAATGCTGAGACCAACAAGTTACAATAACTTTATATTTAAATCGTTATGTATCTTGTCAATTGCCTTGCTGCGTTTTAATTTACTGTAAACATTATGCTTAATATCTAATTAATACGTTTATCTTCACAAATATAAACACCCATGTTGGTTCGTAAAAAGTTATATACTCGTAAAGAATGCATCTAAATTACCATGTTCGTCCCCTGCTATTGAAATCAATGAAAAATAACTGAATATCGATGATAACACATTAAATGAAGAATGAGTTTTTATTATTAATAGTATTATTATATGTGTATCAAATGAATTCTGTTATTGTTAAGAATAGAAGAGGTACTCTCTAGAAATTAATGTGAATGAATTATAATTAATTTCCCTGAATCTATGTAAGTTCACATTAGGGAAAACAACGAAAGAAGGAAATAGAAAAAAAAATGAGAAAGAAAAAAATTAAGAAGGAAGGAAAGAAAGATAGAAAGATGGAAGAAAAGAAGGAAGGGAATAGGGAAGAAGGAAAGAAGAAATGAAGGAATGAAGGAATGAAAGAAGAAAAGAAAGTATGAAAGGCAACAGAAAGAAGGGAAAGGAGAAAATGATGAAATTGATATCTGAGAGAATAAGAGATACTCAATTAATAACAATATTTTTTATTGTATACTGTATTCTGGAATATTTTTCTCGTATTGGTAAACTGTTTAACTTTACCATATTTGAAATTCGATGTTTTATAAAGTGATTATCTTTGTCAATCTCTGTTAATACAACTCAATTTCAATAGAATATCTTAATAAAAATGATTTGTGTTTTATTTATTGAAATCTAGAAAATGTTCTTTGTAATACTACTCTCTGAGCATGTTGTTTTATGGTGCATGGTTAGAGCCAAAGCGTAATATCTGGGATCAATATGTTTCTAGTAGATGTAATTTATTTATTCTTTAAGCGGTTGAACATTATTAATATCACTAGAAATAACCTTTAGTGTTATTCATTCATATTTTATACAATTGTTTTCTATAATTCTTGAATTCTGATTGACATATAAGAATAGTATAAAAGAATTGCAAATTATGTGAAATTACGATAGACAATACACATCACTTCATGCCAATGAGCTTTGAGTTCTTTACGCCATTGTATAAAGTTTAGAAATTATAGAAATATTAATAAGTAATTTCTGATTCGAATTTTACAAAATCCATACGACACCTTGCAATGACATCCAAATTAGATAATAAAAACTTTATTTTTTTATGCAGTAAGACGCAAATTTTTTTTACAGAACATTATACGAACGAGAATGAAAAAAAAAAAGAATATCAAAACACTCTCACAAATTGGGAAACACTAAACAAACATAAATATATCCATAAGAGAAAATTATTTAAAACACAATATTTAGACGCATTTAACTTATAAAACCCTTTTCTCAAACTCAATAATGTTATTAAATGTAGTTGTGGTCTGAGCAAACACAATAAAAAACCACATTACTTTTATTTAAATTTCAGAATCTTTTTGCTGGATTTATGCTGATCACCGAAGATCAAACTTTCGTTATTTAATTCAGTAGGATTTCATGTTCCATAACCCGAAATAACACCATTTTAGAATCCATCGATCGAGAATGACAAATTTACTATCAGTCATTCGTTATATTCGTTTAGAAATGTTATGTTTCAATACTCTCAATATTAGATCCCACTCTAAACCATATACCTTATTGATTTTCGGTCAGAATATTAAAATAAACTTTTAAAATTATAATTAATTTGATATTAGTAAATGATAGGGTTGGTTCACCTTGTAGGATTCACTCAAACGCGCACATGGCGACTAATACGTGTGGTCTCTAATGAAATATCAACAATATTAAATTTCAGTGTTTCTAAACTGGGAATCGGAAGAGCCACATTACAAGTATGAATAAAGTACAGTTACGCGAGACTATTGTATAAACCAAACTTATTTCTTGAGGAAGCTAGGTTATATTAAAATAATAAAGAACCGATAAAACGTTGCCCAATTTAGATTTTCTTAGCATTGTTTGTTTCGACTTTTGTCAACACGCTGAACAGAAATAAAAATAATGCTTTCGAATATATCAGATGATACAGAAATGAGCTGCGAAAGCTTGTTATCTGCTTAGATGACAACAAAGTTGGCGCGATGACACGTTATGCGACGTTGCCAAATAGTATATTTAGACTTTCTCAGCATCGTGAGAGCTTTCATGAAGATATCGTTTATTTCACCTATCATTCAGACATTCTCATCTGACTTATGATAGAATTCGCTTTCAAAAATATTTTCTCACATATCACTTGAGATTGATCCAGTGGCTTATTGATCGTAACATTCGTGGTGGGGCTTAGTTCTCCTGAACCATATCTCCCACGAAGATGGAAGGGCAAATACTCTTCAAATTAATTAATTTTACACTCAGAATTTACAAATAAAAATATTCTTTGAAAACAAAATTTCGTCAATCCGTAGAAACACATACATTTTTTGTGAGACTTTAGAGCTCGTCAAGGGCAAGGTCATTAGAACCCTTGCAGGTGGAAAAAAAATGCAGTTTTGCATCATAGAAGAGAGACGTGAAGACTAATCCCCATGTGTGGGACTCGCCGAATATCTCGACAATACCCACTAAAAGACCCACCTGAATTCAACAAATATCTAAACACAAATATGAAAGAAAAGAAAAGGAAACAGTTGCTTAACACATTGTATCATAAAAAGGAAAAAAAATAAAATTAAAAATTTTAAATTACGGAAAGGAAGGATAAAAGAGAAGAAGACAGGGAAGCGGAAAGAAGAATGCAAATTTAAACCCTCCCGAGAACTTGTGAGAGGAGCCCCGATTTACCCATAAAATTCAATAGTTTATTAATATCAATCGTTTCATTACCGAGAATTGTTGGTAAATCTGCAGCCACACCAATTTGTCTCCGTATTCTCGTGTAATTTCTGCAATCTGTTAGTAGGTGACGGGCTCCCCACAAACGGTTTCATCATCAAGTAATAAGATATACCGATGAGTGAGAGGACAATGTCCTATGCGCGGCAGGTTACCAAGACCTAGTCGCGCCTGTCTGACCTACAGGAACTGCTCCATGAATTAACAGATTTGATAAGTCGGAGCTTATTCCCTTCAACAGCAAACCACTCATTGTTCCATTCACTCAGAATCCTTGTCTTGATGGAATTTAGGAGATCCCTTTTTGGAATCGGAAAGAAATCCCCGCGATTCTTGAGGTATGCCGCTTTTGGGGAAACGTCTGCTTCCTCATTTCCTCTGATTCCCACGTGTCCGGGAATCCAGCAAAACATATTTTTTCCATCACTTTGGAGCAAGAAAAGCACATCCTGGATGTTCTGGATCAGCTTATCACCTGGATACATAGTCTGGATTTCTTGAAGGGCACTTAGCGAATAAGAACAAATCAGGAAATTTGATACGCGGGAGCATTTTGTTTATAGCAGTTCTCTCAATATGGCGTAGCACTCAGCGGTGTATACGCTGCAAAGGTCGCCAAGACGGTAACCCCAGGTATTCCTGGGAAACACCACGGAGCAGCCGACACCATTACCCTGCTTCGACTTGTCTGTAAACACAGGAATAAAGATCCGGTGTTTGTTGAGGATTAGGTGAAAGTATACCTTCAACATCGCAGCTGGAGTGTTCTTCTTGTCATGATGCAGAAGATCGAAACTAATCTTCGTCTCGCGTAAATCCCAAGGAGGACTCTCACTGAAACCTTGATTTAAGACATTAGGTGTGCGTATAATCAAGGTTTCCAAAAATATATTTGCAGCGATATCCGAAAAGTTTGGTTCTTCTGAGTCTGTTGTATAAACGGATGGAAGTTAGTACGTGGCAAAAGTGTCGTAGCATGAGGAGTTACCGCCGAAGGTAAAGAGATGGTTCGCCACTTTCGGCATACAAATTCGGAATGGGACTAGTACGGTAGGCTCCCGTGACTAGTCGGATTCCTGCATGGTGGACACTATCCAAGTTCTTTAAATAGGTTGCTCGAGCAGAGCTATATGCAACACAGCCATAATCGAGCCGAGATCATATGAATGCTCGATAAAATTGGAGCAAGGACGAGCGATCAGCGCCACATTTCCTGCCACTCAGGCACATCAATAGATTCAGAGACTTTAATGTTCTCGTTCTTAGGTCTGTAAGATGTTCAATCCAATTCAGTCTCTGATCAAAGATTAGTCCCAAGAATTTTACAGAAGGAAAGAATTTTAGAACGTTGTTCTTCAGGGCGAGATGAGGTTCTGCCAGCACGTTTTGTCTCCTACTAAAAAGAACACAGCGGGTTCTTTCACCAGAGAAACGAAAGCCAGTCGTCTTCGATCAGTGGTATAATCTATTGAGGACGAGTTGGTTGTCGCTCCGCACTTGTGACACTGTGATGAACAAATAATAGCAAAGTTGTCGTCAATACAAAATAGAGTATAGGATTCTTTACAGCGGAAGTTATGCTGTAAATGGTCACTGCAAATAGGGTAACACTCAGGACTGAATCCTGAGGAACACCGTTCTCTTGAAGGAAAAGATCCGAGGTTTCTCTTCCAATTCTGTAACGGAAGAAACGCTGATCCAAAAAGGACTGTAACATCAGAGAGAGATTTCCTCTAAATTCCCAGGCATAGAGTTATTTAAAATGCCATGACGCCAAATAGTATCATAAGCCTTCTCGATGTCAAAAAATATTCCGACGACAAATTGTCTTCGGACGAAAGCAACTTGAATTGCTGTTTCCAGGAGAAGTAAGTTGTCCAGAGTGGAATGGAACTTCCTGAAACCACACTGAGATCGACTCAGCAAGTTATGTCTTTCAAGACACCAGAAGAAGACGTCGGTTCATAATTCTTTCCAGAGTTTTACCGACGCAACTCGTCAAGGCAATGCTTCGATAACTACTGCTGGCCGTTTTGTCTTTTCCTGGTTTTAGTAAAGGGATAAGCGTTGCTTCCTTCCAGGAATTAGGAAATACTTCTTCGGCCCATGCAAGATTAAAGATATCCAGAATGTATTATTTCGATTCGAGACTGTTGTCTGAGAATTTCATAATGAATTGAATCAGGGCCAGGAGCAGTTTCGTGGACTGTCGCTAGAGCTATTTGACTCAAGAATAACTTCCAGATATATTACGGATTTACTCCCATACTTTAGTGGACGATGTTGTTCTCTTAATGGTACTTAGAAACATTTTCCAGGATGCGGATCTGGATTCTTTGATGGTTCTGCGAGCTTTTGCTCTAGGAATCCGATATACGGCAAAGTTTTCCGGAGATAGACTACCCTTAAATTTCCGCAATACTGTTCGTCATGCCCTTCGCAGGGGACATGATGTCTTCGCGGAAACATAGATGTTTTCGGAATGGATTCTTCTGCGGCATGATGAATCACCTGGGTCAGATGATCGACCCTCTCTTGGACACTTCCCGTTTCTCTGAAGACAGTCAGAGAACGGTAAAGTGTCCTGTTTGCCTTCTGAGAATCCGTTTCTGTGGCTTGCATTTGAAAAAAGTCGCACGTTCCTGCAACGACAACCAGATAAGATGATGGTCGCTACCATGCAGATCATCTCCTACCTTGCATTGGAAAATATCAGCAACTTCAGGAGAGCAAATTAAAAGGTCTATAGCAGTCCACTACCCCGTAACAAAAGCAAAGTTGGTCATGTATCCGGTGTTAATTAAACGTAAATCTTTACGCTTAAAGAGACAATTCAGCAGTCGGTCCCTGGGGCAATCGCTCGACGTACCCCACAGTTCACTGTGAGCGTTGAAATCTCCAAGGAGGAGGAATGGTCGAGGAAGCTGGTGAATTAAATTCCTGAGGGATGTCTTCGAGAAATCTTGTGTCGGTGGAAGATATGTTGAACACATGGACATAGTTGGTATGCTGTGAATTGTGACTGCTATAGTATGGATTTAAGTGTGTAGGAGAACAGGTGAGCAGAGGATAGTGTTTCCAACAAACACGCCAACTCCACGTCTAAGTCGATCTCCATTGGTGTCATCATATCTAAAGCTGCTGTTTCCCCGCAGAGAGGGAGAGTGTTCTGGGAAAAGGTGTGTCTCATGCAAGCAAATACAGATCAGAATGTGACGCGCTAAGAGCTCTAACTCTTTACGTTGAGTTCTATAGACATTAAAGTTCAGTTAAGTATTAATTAAGTATTCAGTTAAGCATTAATTTTTAAAACCTCCTGGGTCAGACTATGTATGTGGATTTCCGCGACAATCCTACTCGGAGGAAGGAAGAGCAGAGACGTTCTTTTTCCGTCTCTGCGACTTTTTGGACGATGTTATTTTTAATGTATTAAAATATCAACAAAATTCAGGAGTTTAGCCTCGGAACCCTGCTTTGTCTTTGTCTCTGTCTTGGTTCTTACCGTGGTAAGTTTCTTACCGTGATCTCTTCGGTGCAGCAATTGTATCCTACTGAAAAACTATTTTTTCAGCATGATAATTCATGTTGCCACACGTCTCGATAGGTGCAGGAATGGATTGCAGAGTAGGAGGAAGGTGAAATTCACCACTGACCTTCGCATGCAATCGACAACGTGTGGGTGGAGACGAAGCGTGTCAATGCCGAAAATTAGTCTAATCCACCTCCCACAACCACTGATACGCTCTTGGATTTTGTATGTGAAGCGTGGGAGGATATTGCTAACAGCACGACTCATGAGTCAAACCTAGTTAATTTAATCCCTAGACGGTTACAAGACGTGATAGACTGTGATTAGGGTGAGCGTTAAGTACTTTGCGTAGAAGATGTTTAGTCTTCTAAGTTAAAGTTTGAATCTTTAAAAATAAAGTGGATTTAAACTAGGTAAATTCACTTCATACTTTCCATCGAGCAAGCTGTTACTTTAGCTATGTGCCAATCAGCCTGTGTAAAACTTATCACTCTTACTTCTTCATTCCATGCGATTAAATTATAAGATCTTTTTAATTATACGAAAATTATTGTTTCATATAAAAGTATATTTGACTCGTCCTTGAATTATTATTAGAGTAATACGGCTATTATTAATTTTGTAGTTCATTCTACTGTGTCTGTATCTATCAAAGTGTAATAAAGTCATGTAGTTTTTCATCCTCCTTATTTCTATTCTTAGCAAGACATACACGTACGAATGCTATTTTATTGCTACGAATACTGTTAGTTTAAACCAATAAGTACTTATACTTTTTTTCTTTGTTAAATATTGTGCTCCAAATGTAACATATGATAAATGTAGATTCTGTATAAATGTATTTTTATTGAAAATATTGTTTGGATATAAACTAGACTACTTAAGTCATATCCATTTGCTATTCAATATTTTTATTAAAATCAAGTATAATTTTACACTTTTATAACTTAACATATTTTGGTGAGCTTAGTAAACAATGCTCTGGTTTATTATCATATCACACTTACTTTTCGGTTAGAATTAGAAACTCTCAAATTGATTTTTGTGTCATTGTTTTCATTAAATATTTGTAGAATTGGTTGCTTTTTAACTCTTATTTTATATTGAATACTTACTGCACGGGTTAATTAAAATTAAAGAAACAGTAAAAATTCCTCGTGAAATATATTATTGAATACTTTCATTTACAAATGAACAAACTAAAATACCGTAACTTAAGAGTTCATGTATAGAAATTATTTATTAGATTCGTTGACTATTATTAGATAAAGTATACGTTGGCGTGGAATACTTAGTATATGTACCAGAGAAATGAAGATTGAACTTCGAAAGTGTTCCAATTTATCTCCTTCAGTTGCTAGCCACATTGCCAGATTTGTCGTAATGCGACGTTGCCGAATTACCAACTGCTTATGTTTAAGATTTTCCTGAGCAATGTGAGAACGTTATCGTAGTTTCGTACATTACAGCTCCCAAACAGACATTTCGAGCAGTGGTATAAACAATTGTGGCATAGACCATTTTCAAAAATCTGTGCGCAAATGTCGCCGGGAATCGAACTAGCGGCGTAACGACAGTAGAGTTACAGTGTAGCTTTATTACTCTCTGCCAAATGTATTTTTACTCAGACCGAGTATAATACTTGATGAAAACCTCGACGTCTCTATCGATCACAGAAATAGGCACCCTCTACCAATAAATTCCTCACAATATGCGTACGTCTTACCCATATGACTAGAATTTTCATAATAAATTTACAACCAGAATTCATGATTACTTTCATTATAAATTTCAATTAAAATACTTAGGCTTCAGAATTGGTACTAAATACACGGCATATTTCACTTCCTAAATTTAACACTCTTTCCATTACGATTCTGGTACTTCACTATTCTGATAATAAGAAGAAAAAATGTATTTAAAAGAATCTTAAAAACCGAGGAAAAATACATTTCAATCTTTTCATGTAACGTATCTGGAACTACATTTTCTCGACTACCTTGGAGTTCTTGGTCAATATCCGTAAAGTATCCTCTCGCTAATAGTTATATTTTCTTCTCCTATTTCTCTCAGCCTCTTATTAAATTAGAGATATGGATCTAAAATTTAAATATTCAGTTTTAGAAATGAATTCTTTTAATATAGTACACGATATCCTGAAAAATACAACAGATTTTTTTCAATAAATACAACAGGTTGCTTCAGTTGAAAAACACAATGCAAAAATTGTTATCTTTGCCTAAAATTAGTTTACTTTAACGTTGTTACACGCACCTAAAAATAACCCCGAAACGTAATCTCGCAACACGACTACATCGTTTCTTTCTTCAATTATTTTTCTCTCTCTCCGTCTCTGTTTCCCCGCGAAGTCTGTTTTCTCGCAACCAATGAAGTAAGCGACACGATGGCAAAGAGAGCCACGCTTTGGAGAAAGACAAGAGAACGGAATATCGCGGAAAGTAATACGCGAGTGAGCGAGGAGAGGTCGCGAGTTCGCCATAGTGAAAGGGTAAAAAGACTTAAGTCGAGAAGACAGAATTAGTTTGGCGAGATGTCGACGCTCATCCTTTGGCGTTAATTAAAGGCGCCTATAAAACACTGCGAACCTTCATTTCCCGGTAGGTTCGCGAACGCACCGTTCCGCGCGCTCCTGCACGGACGGCGCGGCGGCGCTGCGCGACGGCGCGGCGTTGCAGATTTTATCAAGGCGGGCTTCACGTCTCTCCTTCATTAGCTGCGCCAGGCAAACGCGAGGAAAACGTTTTCTCGGCTAACGACCAAAACGATACCTCGACCTCCAGCCGGTCTCGCAAGAATCTTCGATCGTTGAGCTGTCTAATACGCTCCAGGGACGCTTAAAAATTCTTGGATTTCATTAAACATTTATACAAGAATTTGTTGTACCGGTAGGATTGAGAAAGGGAAAATTTCAGTTAAAGGAGTATTTCAAATGATTGATGCGTCAAATTATGGAAGAAAGGAAGGTAAGAAAACTAATTAACAGAAGATATCAAGTAGAAATTGGAAACGTGATGACTAGGTACAATAAATACTTCAAACTTCTTGCAAACTTATTTAAAAGCAATCAAATTTCTGAGACAACAAGATGATTCCTTAAAACGAGTAAAACAATTTTGTCAGTATTTAATAGCATATTGAAGAAATATGTATTGAAAATATTTTGAAGATTTATTATTCATCTCTGTCGAAACATACAATATTACGACGTAAGACAGGATCTTGTGGTAAAGAACTGAAGATCGGGTGTCCTTCAAGGTACAGTGTTATGTAGCTTGTTTCAGTTGGTGCTGGAAGTAACCTGTAGATTTCGCGTGGCTAAGAATTAAACCCACATATTAGTTCACACTCATAAGTACCACAGCTTAAGGATAATTTACCCGAACCAACGAGTCTCTCAATTGTAACTACACGGTTATACACTAAGTGAAAATAAATGAAATATAACTACATGGTGTAAAGCAGTTTTCATCCATCGATGCACGGCAATCCAAGTAGATACCGACCATGGGATTTATAAACAATTTTCGCTTTTTCGTGAATATGAAAATTCTTCGCCAGTGGCGCTATATGGTTCTTGCACATATACTTTTGCTAGTTTATAAGATATAATATAAGTCCTGAAGATGTTTAGAATTTACCCGTGACTTTGACCAATATTATTGTAAGACGTCAAGTTGCAGGACATATTGTTAGAAGAGGACATTCGTTCTTAGCAATGTGATATGTGGATAGATTTCGTCACCTAGTGACAAGAATAATATCATAAATTTGAGAAAGCATTCAAATCCCCGGATGTGAACCAGCGTCTTGTATTTTTCTTCTTATTTACTAATTGGTTTCCCATATGCACACAATATAAGCTGTAGAATAATTAGCAATGATCCTTTGTCACACAAGAACATTTTTTGAATCTAACATCAAAAGTAATTATGTAAAAATATTCCAAAAATATCACGGACAACTTGAAATACAAAAAAAAATGTTTTTTCTACTTTAAGGCAGAGAAGTCAGTCACATATGTTTCAAATTCCAGTATCTATTCGTTTATAGACGTTTGCTCGTGTTTAAAAAAATCGATAGTTGTATACACCTAGACAAAATTTTGCTCTCTTGAGATTCAAGAGGAAGTTTACTGTCTTCGTGAGAAACCACTCCTATTCTAATTCTTAAGAAAAATTTTTGGTACTTCTTGATTAAATTTTTCATACTCGACTTTCAAAAGAAGAGAAAATTTCCTCATTGGATATGATTTAGAAAATCCACTGTACCTCCACATCTTTCCAAACCACTATAGAAGAATTAATGGGTGTTTCTGAATTCGCTCGTCTGTCGCTATAATGTTGTGTTTAAGAAATACAATTTTTTCTAGACTAAATTATAAAAACGAGGTTATCAGTAGCGTAAGAAGCACCCTATCGTGGGAGGTGGGAGGGGCTCACTAGTGCCTCACAACTATTTTTGGGAGTAACGCTGGTTGTTTATCGATGACTAATTAGTGATTTAAATAAAGACTATATGTTACCAAATAATATTTACTAGTGCCATAAAGAGATGTGAACCTCCATATTTTTGATCTTTTAAAATGAATAATCTACTTTTCTTCGAAACATTTTAGGAAATGTTGTAATATTCAAAGCATTTTCTGAGACATTTAACATATCGAAAATGACTTATCGCTGGTATTGAATCTGTTTATACTCATTTAATCAAGACACATGACAACTTTTGTAGTGTTTTACATTACATTATAGAAGTAATTACGTGAATTACGTCTCATCTCTCCTGCGTTGAATAAAATTTTTAACATTATCTACTTCTTTGATTTTAGATACTTGAGGAAATAGTCAATTTTGGTAATCCGAAATTAAGAAATTACTCTTCTAATTTGCCGTTTCCGGTAGCAATTAGAGGCGTGAAGAGCTCTAAATTTTATGCTCTAAACGAAAAAGAATTCAACACAAAAATTTTCTTTCGGGAACAGATATTTTTCGATGAAGATCATAATGTTGGCTTTTTGCGATCAAAATGTGATCTAGCATGGCCTCATTAACGATAAAAATTGTTCTGTACTTTTTAAGACCAAGACTGTCACATATTCATTTAGTGACCTGTTTAGTGAATGCGAGGGGACAAAATGATAATAATAATAAGGTAAACTTGTACATTTCTTTCTACTTGTTTAAAGGAATCGATGCGAAAGGAAAGTAAATGGAAGAATTGGCTCACAAAAAGCTTATAAATGTTCTCAGGAAAGAAAAAGGCAACAGCAATGAAATCGATGGTACAGTCAAGCCTCACTTATTTCAAACTCATGAATTCAAAAACTTCCAAAAATAAATTTTTTCCAGTTCCACATGAAAAACATCCATTACTCGAAAAAAATGATAACTTAATTGAAAGTTTCGAGGATAAATTTTTTGACCTCTCAGTTCGAATTTACTATATCGTGACATATAATTCAAACTATTCCTTATTAGACCTCCAACATTAAAATAGTAACGTTTTTTTGCGTTCAGGATGCTACAAGGATGACTATTTCTGCTGTTCCCTGTTGTTGACTCGACTGTTCCGCTGTCGCATGTGAGCCTATATTTCTGGTTATATTATGAAGTGGGCTTAGTGTAATATAGTTCTAGTTGGGGAACTTATAAAGAGTAAATACAGTATAGAAAGTGAGTCCAATGAAAAAAATTACTCACCCATAAAACATACACCTAAAAATTTCAGCGTAACTAGCAACGCCAAGAAGTAGTTCAAAACTGCCGGCCTCGCAGAGATAAAATTCTTACTAACCCTTTAAAAGCCTCCCCTAAGGTGCCAGTTCGTGGTTTATGTCGTTTTGTCGCAAAATTGTTAAGTTTTTGAGAAAAATATATGTATGAAAAAATAATTCTCATTAAATTTACTACAAAAACTGTAAGAACCATTTTTGAAATAGGTGCAGTCGTTCTCGCGCTACAAGCTCTTCAATCAGGGGGTAGTTTTCAAAATCACTATAATCCGTCATTTTTCGATAAAGAAATAATTATTTTGGTACAGAAAATATTAATCCGAATGTAGTGATATTCATAACAAAATTGCTGCTCCTTGGTTGAAAAACTCATATTTCATTATTAGTGCGAAGTGGCGGGGTATCCCGTGCATAGTTCATCTATTATTCCCTGCGCGCGTGCGCGGTGTTGCACCTGTGTTCGGAAGTCTACGTGCTTGTTGTCATGCCATAGAGCTTCAAAAATTAAAGTTAATTATTTTTAACTTGGTCGCTCAACTCCTGGAATAGTAGTCTGTATATGTCTGGAAATAAACTCGCCATATATCTGTAACGTAATTATTTGCTTAGGAAACCAGGCTAATGATATTCGTACTTCACAGAATAGTTGGGTGTTTTGAACCTCATTAATTTGAATTCAGTTTTAAATTACCTCTGTAATTGAAAACCCCTTTTGATAAAAACCACCAAAGTCTAATGAAATTGATGTAGCCATCCGTGAATTTGGGAGGTTTGAGTGTATGGGCAATGCAATCGCCGTCCTCAATCGGGTTTTCCTTCGGGAACAGGTGAATTTTATTTATATGCTCTTTCTATAGACCGTGGATTAGGGGCAGTAGTCTCATTAATACTAATGCAATAATTTATCTTGGATTTAGAGTTCTTAAATATTTACAATTTATAAACAATATTTTGTGTTCCATTAAATATAAATTTGTTAGTATTCTGTAGATACTATAACAAGTGGCTAACTATATTTAATCTTAGAACTATCAATAATTAATCCGCCCTGCCTTATGGCCCTTGATCGGAATTGATGGGAAGGTATCTTGCTTGTTTCCGGAGATTAAATTAGTTTTTGTTGTCTTCCACGTGGTCATATGCAATTTTTAACTGATTTTTTGACAATAAATTTATAATTGTTTTCGATGTCACCGAATAGTGAAAACAGTAACGTTCCCCATCCTTCCGAGATAATCTCGGTCACCCACGTATTGATGACGTATACTCCACATTCATAGAGTTAGGGCCGTTTCGATCACTTCTGATTAAAGTTCTAGACAAGCGTATCCGGTATATAAGTCTAAAACTCGCTTCGACGACCTTTGGTTAACAGCAACTGTAGGTCAAAGTGGTGGTCACCTTGACTGCCTCTTCATTCTCTGGTTAACGATTTATCCGGAAGTCATGTCGAGGGAACTGACATCTTTTGAGGTTAAGTTCCCTGGCTTGCTTGCTTGCTTTCCGAGAGGAATTACGCTATCAAAAATATATAGAGTATACCTGAGTTTTCTGATGACAATTTAATTTTTAATAAAACTAAGGAAGTTCACATGTCAAAAAAGAGAAAAAACAATCTGGATACGAACCACATAAAAAAGTAAATAAAATAACACTATGTTTCGTCTCTAATGCGAGACATCGTCATGTAAGATAGTTCATTGCTAGCGAGTCCCTTACAGAAAATTATCGCAGAATCACACGTATGATTAATCATTGCTGCATTACTATCCATTAATGATTATTCAGTGATAATTTGGCGAGTGATTCAGTGATTCAGCACACACAGAATCACTGAAATCAGGAGTACAGCGGTGATTCAGCTAAGTATTGGTTTATCACTCATCATTCGCGTCACATGTGAAGTACTGCTGTAATCACTCATAACTGCCTCATCACACACAGGCAGTGATTATTGTGTGTGATGGCAGTGTTAATTTTCTGTAAGGGGTTAACATTAATAATTTGGATCAAAATTAAATTGCCTTCGAAAATCTGATGTTGTTTCTCGATATTCTATGTATACAGAAGAAGCTGACTTCAACTGACATGATCATTTATATGAAACAAGACAATTCTCCACTTGGTACGTAGTGATTCACTGGATGTTTGTTAATAAATTAAAATATTACTCATTCAAAAATATTTATTTATCCATCCACTATCTGGTTTTTGTTGTTAGAAAATCTCTTTATGCGTAAAGACATGAATTAAGCTATTAGTAATATCAAGAAAATTACCAAATGCCTCATAAAACAGTAATTTGTTGACATAATGAATTATATTCTGTGTACTAAATATATGAAATAATTTCATCGGTTCTGTGTTGAGAGAACTGTTCTAGAAAGTGGTCGTATTGTAGCATGGTGAAGTAAACATGACTCTGTCCATTTTTTATCACCAATTTCTAGGCCAACTAAATCAATTCGTGATAACTATGCTAATGATCTAGGAATCTTGATTCAAACTCTAGAATATTATGGAAAATGTTGGACAAATGTTTAAATACCTGACTAAGGCAGGAATCTCTGCTGAAACATTGTGAGATTATAAATAATTGTCCACAGAAAAAGGTCGGTTTGATATAAATATAATAATATAAAAAAACACTATTAGTTATAACCAAATATCTATTCTTAAACGAATCATTTATGTTGAGCAAAGAGTCTAAGACATTGAATTAGCACGTTTTATTGAAAATTACTTTCTTGGTGAATAAAAGAAATTAAAAGAAAGGAATGTTGACATCCACTCACGTACCTGATCATTTAATAGTAGTTAAAGTGCTTCTAGATAGAGAATTAAATTTACTATTTAATGTTAATAATATTATAGATCAACGCTATGGGAAAACATTTGTTGCTATTAAGTCTAGGTCACTTAGATTTTCTCTCTATCATCTGAGGATGTTCATTAGATTTATTAAAATAAGAACTTAATTGGTAGTGGATTTTTAAGAATTACCAACGATTTGACTACGTCTCAAATGAATAATAATGTGGTGATCAAGGAGCTTAAACAAAGGAAAGAGAATTGGTGAATCAAATCGGTGAGTAAAATTTACACATGGAATACCAACAATTGTTCATGATACACTTGATTCTAATTTATCTGGAAACTAGGATTGATTTCAAAACAATATTATGAATATTTCTATTTTTTTTCAAAATATTAATAGTAAAAGGCAAGATTGGGTGAGTGTAGAGGAAGTGTCAACTGTGTTTTTGATTTTGATGTAATTATTCTTAGTGAGACTTGGCTTCAAAGTTCTAAGTGATATCAAAAGGGCTGAAATTTGTTAGAATTACAATGTGATCTAGTCTTACCAAGAAAACTGGAGGTGGGGTCTTAATTGCTGTTAAAACCGTCTGAAATACATAGGTCTGTCGTTAGTTGACAATTCTTTCTTTTTTTTATTCAAGTTTTCAATGATAATGATTTTGCCTACTCAGAGCTGCTTATGTATTTATTTCATCACCTTCTGGATACTACGATGAATTACAATTAAAATCTCCTTAAATTTGAATTATTTCAGTAGCCATGATAACTGTTAACTTGTATTAACAGATAACTTTAATATACATGGCTTTAAATGGTTAACTTCTAATAAATATTCTCACTCTGTAGGTGATCATAATGATCACAGTATTCGTGAAGCTGCCAATATCATGTCTGACTGGTTCTCACTTCTTAAGCTTACATTAAATTCTAACATTAAAGGTAATATATTAGATTTAGTAATAACTAATGATGATGTAGAATGGTTGATATTAACATAGGCCCATTATTGACTGTGATCTTTATCACATTCCCATGGAAATTCTATCAGCCAATCAAAACATTTGATGAAGTATATAATTTCAAAAAATTGATTATAATGCTATTCAAGATGAATTTAACAAGTTTGAAATTCCTACATACATTGGAATAAATTTATAATTTAATGTGCTTATATTTAACGTATCATTGATAAATGTGTGTCAAAGATGACTGTAAAGTCGAATAAATTTTCTCAATGGTTTCCTTGAATTAAAAATTACAATTTTTAATGAAAATAAATACAATGAAGAATATAAACTATATAACTCTAAAATATACTATAATTTATTAAAAGTTGGAAGATCACTTTTTAAATCTTCTCTTGTTGGAAATGACAAGAACTAATTACTACATCTCAAGCATCATAATCTGATAATGGTAAAAACGTTTACAAATTTTGTTATTACATTGGTAAGTGATAATCTGATATCCACATATGTTCATTTAGAAGATAAGAAAGAGATATTGCTAATTGATTTAGAAATAAATTTAGTAGTGAGTATAGGGAACTTGATTATATTGCGACTCTTATAAACTGTGATTTCAATGAATACTTTAATTGAATTGTATTTTCTGAGGATGCCATGATGGACTATTTTGAAACTGAATACTCAATCACCTTCTGATTCAGAATGCCATAATGCTGTCTAATCGTTTTAATTACTCTATCTCAAAGGGTATTTTTCCTGATATTTGGAAGTTAACTAATATTATTTCATATCCTCAGGCAAGTGACATTACTGACGGAAATAACTATCGCCAAATTGTTAAATGTCATGTTTTTGAAAGAAAGTTTGATAAATTGGTCTACAACAAGGTTAAACCTTTTATTTATAAATTTATTACACCATAACAACTTGGTTTTACTATTCTACAGACTAATATAATAAACTATTATCACTAGAAGTATAAATTCAGGTAATCCTGTTGATTTTGAATGTGCTGATATATCATGTGCATTTTAAATCATTTTTAAACGGTGGAATCATAAATTTAAAATCAATAACATTTTATGTGATGACACTTTACTTTTATCTGGATTTGGTCAAGACATGTAATGGACCAATCCTTTTTACTTTATAATAATAATAATGTACATGAAGTGACAAAACATAGTTAGTAATAACTATTTGCTCATGATACTAAGATTTTTAAAGGCATTCATTCATTTATTCAAGAGTTCATTCGTATTTCTATTAATGAATCTCTTTAGTTTCATGGATTCAAACGTATATACTATTTCACGGCCACACACTAAATGACCTATAAATAAACACATTTAACAATCACAAGAAGCTGAAGAGATCTCAAACAGATTGAACATTGATGTCATTTGCGCCAAACACACAAATAAGGGCTACCACACCATTTACTTTCCAAGAAAACAGAAGGATGCTTATCCGGAGGTTAAGAATGTCTCTCTACGGTTTCCGTCGAGTGAAGACGTTCCGACCGGGTGCTCCGCGATAAGACCTTAGCAGGTAGACAAACCGCTGCAGAGGAAGAGAAAAGTTGTTCTCTGGTAT
>NNCF01126463.1:366560-431524 GCA_002313205.1 Laupala kohalensis
TATATATATATATATATATTCATATTCTTTGTTACCCCTTTGTAAGTTTACATCACTGCTTGTGAAAAAGTCACAAAACTGCTGTGCACATTCAATTATCCTGCCCTTTTCTCTTTGCTCGTTTTTGATTGTTATTATGGGAAATAACTGCTCGTGTAGAGTAGAGAGCATTCTACGAGATGAAGGACGATGTAAACAACTCGTGTCCGCTATTGCAGATGCTGTCCAAGATAAATTGAAGTCTTTTTTCGAGCGTCAGTTGGAGGTCGATCATCTCAAGGACCAGCTAGTGAGAGGACGGACAGTTTGGAGCAATACCAGCGGAGGGAGTGTATTCGGATTTTTTTTGGTGTAGAAGAGACCTCCGTTGAAGATACATTCGTTCTCGCCATTAGTGTGGCTCAAAAGATAAGTGTTGATGTTCAAATATCTAACATTGCGAGGAATCATTACGTTGGTCCTAAAACTCAGGGCAAGATCAGGAATATAATTGTAAAATTTGTTAATTATTGGAAATGCTATGAAGTGTTTGCCGCCAAACGCCACCTAAAGGGAAGCCGCATCACGATCCGAGAGGACCTGTCTCACCTACGCCCTGAGATCTTGGATGCCGCCGTTCAGCACTTCTCATTGAAGAATGTGTGGACATGGGATGGCACCATCATCATTAAAAAGGGTAATGAAAGGTATAGAGTCAACACAATGAAAGGACTTAATTCTATCCGGTAACCTTGGACCATAGAGTTAATTTTTAATTTTCTATAAATTTGGATTTTTAATTTATTAATTATTTGTATTTGACGTAGTGTTTATTTGTGTCTTGATAATCTAACCTGGACGACCGCAAAATACTTGCATGACTCATAGTTTGTCACAAACACTTTTATACCAGCAGACGTCAGCAGACGCCCCATCCTTAAGAGGATTACCTGCCGACGCCAGTGTCTCAATCGTTAAAAGCTTCCTTGTCGCCCAGTCCTATCCAAGCTTTACTAATTCAATCATTATACCCTAAAATTGAAATTCATTTTATCTTTTTAATATCAAGATTAATTTTCTTAAAAAATTTATACAAATAAAACTATAACATAATCTCAATTTGTTGCTCTTCCTAACTACAAACTAATCAGGCATGACCGCTTGAAGGTGGAGTCGCTATGTACTTAAGAGATGATATCCGAAGTAAGATTATTGAAACCTCGATAACAGAACCGTTTAAAGTCGAGTATTTATTTGTTGAAATTTCCATTCTTAATAAGAAGTGCTTACTCGGTGTCGTGTACTGGCCTCCTCATTGTGGTAGTTTATCAGAAATTGAAATCCCGCTCGCGTATCATGCCACTAAATATCAAAATATAATTTTAATGGGTGATTTTATTTGTAATCTTAATAATATGTATTAATCATCGGCGCAGTTTCTTGGATAGATTTCACTCTTTAAATTTGGAGGTATTAAAGCTAAACTCTACTCATCACTCAAATAACTCAGAAACATGGATAGATCATATTATCGTCTCAAATTCACGAAACGTTCTTGCAAAGGGCCAATTTCGCGCACCCGGAATATCTAAGCATGATTTGATTTTTCTATCACATTCACTGAAATCTCTCAAATATAAACCGTAATCCAAACTTTATAGAGATTACAAAAATATTGATGCTGATGCTTATTCTCTAGACTGTCTTCGCGCCCCTGGGCTATTAGTATATTCGCTTAACACAATATATGAAAAAATAGAATCTCTAAATGGAATTATTACTGGTATATTTGATAAAAATGCTCCGGTTAAAATCTCTTAAGTTCACGAAACCAGTCGCTCCTAACCTAAGTGATGATATTCTTGCTCATATGAAAAACCGTGACTCAGAATATCGCTCTATATAAAAAAAACTGTTTTTTATGAAGTGGAATGCATGAAACTACGTAATAAACTAAATCAAGCTATTAGAAATGCAAAAATAAGGTATTACCATACCTTCGTTCCACCATTGATTCCAAGGAAATTTGACGTAGTTTGAGAAATTTAGGAGTCGGCAGGACTGAGAAAATTTAGTCTCCCCAGATGATTTAAATAGTTACTTTATTGAAATTACACCTCGAATTACTTCTGAACTCAAAGATAAAAACTTAAAATCTCTAAAAGATTGTGAAAACAACTATTTGAGTGATAAATTTTATTTCAAAAATGTAGATTCTGTTGAAATTTTCAAAATTATTCGCAACCTTAAATCGAATAATAGCAGATGATATAAATGCTCGTCAGCTGAAACTTGTGTTAGAATTAGCTCTTCCCACTATCACACACATAATTAATTATTCGCTGACTACAGCAACGATCCCGCAAGCTTGGAAAATAGCACGCGTCCAAACTCTTCCCAAATCTAAAAATGCTACCTCCCTTAGTGATTTTCGATCGATAAGTATTCTACCGCCTCTGTCTAAAGTACTCGAAAAAATAGTCAATAAGCAAATCTGAGAATTTTTATCAAAGAATGAAATCCTCAACAATTTTCAGTCAGGTTTCCGCCAGGGCTGCAGCACTCAAACAGTACTTCTCGAAGTAACTGAAGACATAAGAAAAGCATTAGATGATAGAAACAATTCTAACGTTATTGGACTTCAGCAAAGCCGTAAACTCGGCTGATCACGATATTTTGATAGCTAAATGTTGAAATGTTGGTCTTTCTGAACATACACTTACACGGATCTCTAGCTATTTATCTGAAAGGAAACGAGTTGTTCTACACTTGGTCCACTATTGTTTACAATTTACGCAAATGATATTTATAACGTGATTTCTTCCTGCAAGCATCACATGTACGCGGATGAACTACAGATTTAGGTTTCAGGTAATATGAGGGAAATTGATAACCTCGTAAATAAGACTAACAATATCCTAATTTTGTAGTAGATTGGTCAGAGTGTAATGAACTAAGTTTAAATCCATCAAAGTCACAAATTATAATCATTGGATCCGTTCATTCCCTAAAACATATTAACAAATGCAATCTCACTTCAATAAAAATCCGAGATGAACAAAAGTCCCTTGGTTTTCTCACTTAAGGAATCTTTCACTTCTTCACTTCAATGGGATAAACACGTGGCTAACGTAAGTAAGAAAATACACGCTTCTCTTCACGTCCTTAAACTTATTCATAAACTTCTTCCAACTTCAACCAAAAAAATGTTTATATCCTCACTCATATACCCTCATTTTGACTACTGTGACGTTATTTTCACGGATATGAGTATTAGTCTCGCAAACAATCTTCATCTCATTCAGAATTCTTGTATTCGATACATTTACAACTTAAGAAAATTTGACATTCCAAGCTTCTATCATTCAAATAAGATTTTACCATTACACAGTATGCGTAAATTACACAGTATTGTATTGCTTTACCAACTACTAAGTATGAACAGTCCTTCATACTTATTTGAGCGTTTTTTAAACGTAGGCAAGGCTTTTACAATAACTTTTTTACCGTAGGAGTAGCTAGGATGTGGAATTTTCTCCCTATTACTATCAGGAATAGTTCTTCAATACTCGCTTTTAAGAAACAGGTTCTTACCATATATCTCTCGGAATCTCTCTACAAGTAGCTGACTTGTCCAGACAAAGATTAAGATAGAAATTCAATAAAACCCTCGTGATAAAATAGGTCTAGTGTATTGTCATTTTTGTATTTATTTATTTATTAATTTTTTTTAAATCATAGAAAGTATTGATTTTTGTTATGTAGTATACATTATTTTGATTGTGCCTTTAATAATAAATTTATATTATTATTTAACCATAATATGATTGAAAAACTACTAAATATGTATTAAACAATATAATTTATTTGGTTAGTCCTAATATTAAACTGCAATTCAATATAAATAAAAATGTTATATATGTTACAATTAATACTGTACAATAATAAATTTAAATACGTTTAATGTTATTAAGAAAAATTATGAAAATAATATTCGATTATTTATGATAAACATATTATGAAGATTTAAAGTCACAATATTGTAAGTTTTTATTTTGTAATTTAAAATATAATGTAATATTCTTCGCGATAAGTTGTAATATTATATTGTAAACAATGAATTTTCCGTTTCACTTAATGATTATTATCTTTGTAGTATATTATCTAATATTTGTTCGGCCTTCAGCATATCATCCTAATTGAGTTTTTATTCTGGGTTTTCCTCAATTGCTTAATGTTAACTCAGGGATGATCCCTAGTTCGATGCTCAGAGTAGAGTAATTTTCTATACCTCCCTCTTCGTGGTATAATTTATGTTTATGAGTATATTAATGTATGTATTTTTATTTGTGTTTTATTATCATGTATTATTTTTTGACGGTGGTTAGGCGGACGAGCAGGCCTTATGGCTTGAGCCTAACCACGAAATAAAAGTTTATTATTAAGAATGAGTGGTCGAAGCGACTTCGTATTTGACTGACGGTTACGACTATCTGTCAGTTGCGAAACCATAACCTTGACCGGACGTGGTTGTAACGGGCCTAGTTAATGTATCAGTCCGACGGGAGGTGAGATGTCACTGTTTGTTGTAAGTCCACTGCGGATCGTGATGACATTACCCATAGACGCAGAGGTAATCGATGCGACCGCCCATATTGTCACAACATATAGATCGACTAGTTTGCAATCCATTCAATAGCAAAATTTAAACGCAACAAATGGGACCAACATAAACACATCATACGAGTCCATATGAAAACAAGCCATGACGAGACAGAACTACTTTTGTGATAAACATTTTTCATTTTACAATCCTGCGCAAGGTTCTTAAATTTATTTATATAAATAAATTTGGTTCACAGTTTCAATCATAAATTTCAATAAATTTTCTGTTTGTTTACAGTTTACAATGTGGGGTTTAATAAAACCCTGCACATGGATTTATTTATTAGCGCCAACTCCGCAGAAACTCCATCGTACCGCTTCCATTTAGTTCAGGTCATTGTCATAAAAAATGACAAAGTGTTTTGTTAGAAATAAATACTACATTCTTTTCTACAAAATTGGCTGTTATTTACAAGAAATGTGAGATATACTAAATAAAATAAATGAATACTAAATACTGCAAAATAAACATTTTTCGAGAAAAATCCTCGTTAAAACCTAGAGACTATCCCACGAGAATGTCCGGAAATGACGGTGTTACACGAGAAACCATAACTTTTGCTGCATAAAATATTTAAAAAATTGAGTTGCAAAGAAATATTAACACGCCGCGGACCCTTCTGACTGAGGTATTTCCGCTGGAAGCTCACCTACCTGCCATGATATTGATAACCCTTTAGAATATTTACACTGTAGCAGTCCGCAGTATTCGGACCGATGATTATGAAGAAAAATCTGTCGCATTTTGCAATAGCGCGGACGGCGTTCTGTGTTATCTGGACAGGGTTAAATGAAGGAGAATGTTAGCAGGTTGAGGGTCAGCAGAGGACGATGTTTTCAAGTAAGGAATATACGTATGGCGCATGTGCACAGTACACCATCCTTTTTAAAGCAGGATATCGAAAGGGACTCGTGTGACGGTACCTCTAATCTGGTGCTTTTCATGACAGAACCACAGCATTAATTACCTTTCACTCGTCGCTATCCTAAAAATAATACAATTTATGCTATGATCTTCTCGCCTTGATCTACCCAGTCGTTTCCTGGGTTTGTAACAGTAATGAAGGTGTAGAAAAAAAATTCTAAGCACGAAAAAATATTATATAGAAAGTAAATTTTACGAATATTAGTGTATAAACTTTGTTCTAGTTCTAGCACGATCTATAACTAAAATCCATGAACAACAGTATGAAAATAGGACAGAGTAATTCGTTTCAAAAATTGTAATTTTCCGCATTGAAGTATACTTAGTTTCGTGGAATATAAATGAATTTCAACTCATATGTAAATAATGAGTGATATCGTGTTTTGCACTGTACAGTTACATGCAAATTATTTCAGAAAGCTTTACGATGCTGACGTGGTAGGTGAACACGTTTCCTCTTTAAAATAAATATTTGGCGATACGTTTATAACTTCTCGATGAACTTAAGATCCATTGCTTATTTTAATAAAATACATCAATAAAATCAACATAAAATCGTTTTAGAAACTGAGATGATTGTTTGGTATACTCAGAGAAATGTGATCGGAATATGTAAACAGTAAATAAAATAATTCAGAGATATTAAAAATGTTACGTCGAATGAAAATGAGAGACGGGACCGGGGTTCGAACCCGGGACCTTGAGCTTTGCGCGCTCATGCGCCTACCGACTGCGCCATCCCGTTCGCCACCCGGGCCCGTCTACCATTCTCATTCAACTTGTGAAACCCAAAGACCTCTGAGGTGGTCTCGTAGAGACTAAACTCCTCATCTGAGGCGACTCCCTTAGGAAGTACTTTATTTGGGTAGTATTTATTTGGTAGACGGGCCCGGGAGGCGAACGGGATGGCGCAGTCGGTAGGCGCATGAGCGCGCAAAGCTCAAGGTCCCGGGTTCGAACCCCGGTCCCGTCTCCCATTTTCATTCGACGTAACATGATTAATCTGTTACCTGGCGGTGAGGTTCACCGCAATCTAGGAGATTTCTATGTTTGTGAATCAGAGATATTAACCAGGTGAAATAATTGAATAAATAAATAATCAAATTATATTACATAAAATTAAGTAAACTAGTTTATTAGTTGAGTTAGTTTACTAAGAAATTAAAACATTCTTTGTTATTATAAATTAATTCATTTTCTTTTTTATTCTCATTTCATATAATTATAAAGTCGGTTAATTTTTTCTTTTTTTTTTCAACTCAATATTTTTGAATTTTTTTTATTTAATGATATTTTAGTCTGATAATGCGTAATTCCCAGTATGTTATCCTGATGATAGCAAATATTTGTAAGACGTGCCCTCCCTCAAAATAAATTAAAAGAATGAAGAGAACACGACGTTAATAAATTAAATTGTGACAATTTTTTTCATTAATTTAATCGCACCATGTTTTATGAAAAAAATACTCACTTTCTACAGCAAAATGCTTCAGTCAATTATATATTCAGTCTGATGTATTCAATTTTTTAGGTTACAAATAAAATGACAAAATTATTACGATTATATCAGGATCTTAAAAATATGAAGGATTATAAGGTAGTACGTTTACCTCTTCATACGTTAATTCCATATCATTGACATCTAATTGAAAAAAAATGCACAAATTAGAAAATAACATACTTTTTAATGTAGTGCTTTGACATTAAAAAAAAAGAATTAATTAATTTATAGATTAACATAATATAGTATGAAGCGCTTTAATGCCATACTTCTTTATTTCATATATCTACCAGAAGAGTTTTAGAAGTAATGTGTAAAGTTTTTCCAACCGAAAGTAGAACAAATAATCTCTAATATCGGTGATTTATTAATTATTTTTACATACATCTCTTTGCCACGCCACCCCTGGTAGTGAAAACCCCATGAGGGCTGAATTTAGACTTCAACAGTGACACTCAAACTCTTGAGTGCCATAATTCTGAAGTATCTTTGAAACCACCGTGAAACCGAAATACAGGTTTTTCAATGGGACATATAATTCAGAAAAACTCAACAATAATACACTGCAGAAATTTTCTTTATACAAAACTTGTGTCACGCCTCGGCTTCGCATAGGTGTGTGGCTGTGATTTTACTGTTTAACTTTCCATTTGAATTTTGATCACATGAAAATAAGATGATAAATATATATTATTTTAAAGATAATAATCTATATTTCTTTATACACCACAGCACAAGAAGTAGTAAACAGTGCAAAAACACATAGTCAAACCTTAAATATTAAGTCAATTGTTCTGATTTAAAGATCGTTTTTTATTTTCGTTAAATGCACGACCAAAAAACGAATGTAATTTCATATGGGTTTATCTTTTCCTACCATAATAACTCTCTTTAGCTAAATCCCGTAGCTTTTAGCTTCTTTTTTTCATACATTTGATTTTATTGTATGATACTTTTGGTAACTTACTTTTATTAAAAAAATTTAAGATGGAACAAAACTCAGTGGTAAATACGTATTTTTATGTTTTCCTATATTTTTATGTTTACTATAATACACGCAAATGATAGTTTACCTTGTTTTACATGAGTCCAATACCACCCTGTACCTTCTGAGAAGGAAAATTTGTAATAACCACAATTTTTGCCAAAAATAATATTACTTATTTTATTTTTTCGTCAAACACTTTTTACCCATCTTGGAAAAAATTATAATGGTAAGCACTGAGTAATTAATGTCTTCATCCTCGTATTATACGTATGATCTCTCATTAGACTCATGATCTTCCCCTGAATGTAACGACGTTAGAGACATGAAGACGCAAATAATTATGTGACGCCATTTAGTGAACACCTCATCTTTCATGAAAAAGTAATAATAAAGTAAAAAGTATTATTTTCATAATACTTAAAAAGAGAGTCTTCAAATATTTTAAAAGCACAGTAGCGTTGCTACAAAAGCACAAATTTAAAATGATAGTAATTTATTAATTCATTATCTTGTTGCGTGAGCTACTCCTCTCAGACTCCTATCTTAAACGTACTTCATTTGAATGAAGAAGAGGGTGGTCTTCAACCAAACATTCATTAATTACTCGCTATTTTACTCTTAGACATCCCCAGGCTACTTCAAGACACCCTGCGAACGCATTTACGCAGGAAATATTCATAAAGAGGATGAATGATATTTCGCTCAGCGTGTGAAGATTTTCCCTCGCTGTAGTGAATACATCTCTTATCACACGAGTAGAACCCAAAACGCTGAGTTAAAATTTTCGAGAAAGCTCAAAACTTTACATTTTAAAACATATTAAAAATACACGACCTTTATTGGTAGATACATATTTTTCGATCACTTAACGTTTAGTCTACAGACGATGTACTGCATTTTTTTATCACGCTAAGTTTAGAATATCAAAAGACAAAAAGTTCGGTGATTAAACAACAATTACTAATCTTCCAATAAGGGTCGTATATTTTTAATAAGTTAATAGTATAAGATATAATTTTGTGATTGAAATATAGCTTTTACATTTAGTTTGGAGGAAAGCGTCCAAAACCGGACTCGTTCCCAAACGCGACCCTCCCAGACTCCTGGTCGTGCATGTTCCTTAACTATGCGGAATCAAGTGTTAAAAATAGATTATGCTTTTTCTACTATGTAGCGAAGATCACACGTCGTCCGCTTCACCTGTGTCTTATCAGCCCCCCAGTATGTGTTTTGACGTTGAAAAATTATTTAAAATTAAGGTACATTTTTCGTTATTTCTCCTAGATTTTGATAGAGCAGCATTTTGACCTGAATATACCCTTAAATGGTGAGGTTTAAGGTAAATGTTTATCATTAAACTATTTCGTTAAAGGTTTATTAGGTTAACAACATTTTGGCTATGGTCCCGCAAACCGGACCCTCTTCATTTGCTAAAGTCGGACCCCGAATGTTTTCCTGTTTTAAGTTTATATTTGTGCGCACATATTTGTAATGAAGATGATAAAGAAGGTTGACCAAAGAAGTTGGAGTTCGTCTAAAATGTATAAAACTATTGATGCAGATTGGAAACAGAAAGAGCTGAAGAAGGTCAGTAATCAATTTAATGTTTCGAAAACAACACATATGAATGAGGTTGTCCAAAATTAAATACGGAAACACCTAAGGAAGCACCAAAAAAAAGTACAGTTTTGGGTAAAGATCATTAAGAGTTCGTTCACTATTTTCTTGCTATGGAAACTTACGAAGAACGGCTGTACAATATCAGAAAGAAATAAAAGTGCTCATTCCATCAAATATAAAATAGCTGTGAAACAGTGTGTTAGTCTTTCTCTTAAGCGCCACCGAACAAAGCAATCAGAAATGAAGCCGAGAGGAATATCATATGGTATGGCGCTTGGGATCAGCAAAGAGAGCGCACAAATTTTCTATCACCATGTGGAAGCTTAAAGAAATATGTTTCCTTTGATTTAATACCGTTTTCTAATTGTGTTTATGGTTATATTCCTCATATTTACGAGGGGACCAATTTCGGCGACTGTTTTCGAAATTGTCAATGCGTAAGTTTCTTGAAAATAATTTTTTTCATTATGTTTTCTGAAAATAAAATGTGAATGGTGCATAACATTATAAAGTAAATATTATATATAAAAAAAAATTAAAAATATTTTCTATTACTTCTTCCTCTCTCTATATATTTTTAGTAAAATAATTCACTATTAACTCAAACTGAATAAGTTCTTAAATACACTGAAACCGTTTTGTGATACTTTGTAGAATGTTCGTGTTAAACGAATAACGTTAAATGTGTAATTTACGTTATGAGATATTACATTGAATTATCCGACACTGTAGGTTTAAAGTTCAAATGTAGCTACTCGTCTCCACCGGCTAACATCCCGTAAGCGTAATTATAGTTTATGACACTTAAAGAATTACGCCCACTATAAAACGCAAACATATACAGTACTTTAAAGATTAGCTCATTAAATCCATATTACGTAATCCCACATTTGTTGAATACCTACTAGGTTGCTTTTCTGGGAAAGTTGTAATGGAGGTAGCAGTGTTATATATATTAAATGTGAAAATGTGAAATTTTGTTCCTTATTCTGTGTACACTACCATGTCAAGGAAGTATTTCCAACTCTGCAATGTTAAGTGACTCCATGTAGTGTAGACGTACCCTGTCCCTTCTTGAAATATGTAAACCTTTATTGGAATACTCCGAATAAATTGGAATACTTTAGTGGAATACACCGAATTATTGTAAATTCTACTCAAATTTAAAATAGAATAAACAGTAATTTTTTCAAACTTAGTTGTGACAAAAATATCGAAGAAAAGTATCACACTCAGATCAATATTTTTATCATACAGCTATAATTAAGGAGCTAATGTCTGAACTTTTAATAAACATTTTGGTAAAACTTTGTTCGATGGAAGGACAATAAATTTTTTCAGTATACAATGAGAATCTGTGAAACTAGTAAAACGCATTAATATTCCTACATAAATTGCGATATGTTTACTGATGTCTTTATAATAATTATCTCATCTTTTCCAATCAACAATACTGATGGCAGAAAACTACAAGCGTTTCATTTCACAAAACTTTGTTTCGTATCAACAAAATGCAGCCCATTTGAATATTAGGGATGAAACTCGTAGCTTTGCACGGGTGTCAGTCCATAGGTAACACATTACAAATCAGCACTTCCTATAAAAATACCTTTTCCGAAACCCTCACTCAATTCGTTTGAAAATGTAAATGTTTTTTAAAAAATGGCTGCTACAAATCTGAATGAAACAAAGACATATGTTTAATTCGTGATTAGCACACTAAATATTTTTAATCATATATAACAAATCAATATCTCTACTATAAAATGAGCTAAATTACAATTACGTTTCAACGCGGTTTAAGGGAAATGGAAACAAAATTAGTGTTGTCACGTCAAGTGAATTTCCTTTCTTGTACTATGAAACTGCTCAACTGTCCTTTTTACCATTTTTATTTTGCCAACAATTACAAAACATAGAATATCAATCACATATAAATCGATGCAAAATCGACCAAAAATACTCTATTTAGTCCTGGTATAATTTGCGCGAAAATTCCCTCACATGATGATCTGTCAGACGCATGAATACGACCCGTTAAACTGGACCAATATATTTCTGTCCATTCGATCAATCACGATTTTTGTAACTTTGATCCGAGCAAGCTTGGTTATTCAGATACACCAGTCCGGATCTAAGTATATCAGGTGATGTAAGTATAGTTTTTCTCCATTATAATGGTTTAAAAACCATCAATGTAAAATGAATCGTAAACGTAAGGACGATCAACTTCGATTTTAAATCATTCCAAATAACTGCGCCATACTCGAACTCTCCTGAAAGACTTGGTTCGTGGAAAGCCTTCTCGCCCCACCGGAACCACGTCAGCTCCAGGGAAGTCGGGAGTCGAGGAAGTGCGTGCGAAGCCCCTCATATTTCTTCTTTTCCGCTCCGAAGGATTCCCCATTCCGGTGCGGACAGTAAAGGCGCTGTCACTTTTAAGATAAAGACTCCACTCATTATTAAACCGTACATTATGGGCCCACAAAACGTTAAGACCGTCCGAAGGATAAATTTTGAACTTTCCGTTTCGCACGTAAGGTTATTTTAAAAAGTTTTTGAGATACTCAATTTATGCAACTGTTCATTAAGGAAGTTATGGATAATTTATTATTTGACAGATAAATCAACAGCATTTGATTTTAGTGTTTGGTTTTTAATGTCATTCTAAAATGTAAATAACCTTTACATCACAAACAGTGCATTTGACCTATGAAAATTAGGATTTTTCAACTCAGAACTTCCGAGAACCTACTCGTGGAGGAGAGTTTGCAACGCCAACAGTCAGGTGAAAATTTTGCAATGGAATTAGGAGTTTATCCATCCATTATTTATAAGGCATAAAAATGAGTATCGTTTAAATAAAGCTACATCTAAACGATTACAAAATTTTGAAGAAAACAGAAACTACTTGTCCATATTATAGAACTGACATACAGTACGAGAATTCTATATTCCTTCGTATCACATAACCATCAGCGTCAATTTATCTATGCATAGGAAGAAAATATTTCATATATCATTCTCAAAAAAGTTATCATCAAAACATACATATCGAATGAGATTTTTCTAAAGATATAAGAACAAGCTCATTTTAAGATAACGAAACAAAAAGGCAACAAATAGGATAACAAATCAAACTTACGTAATTGCTTCATTCACATAATTATATGATAGTGTTAAGATATGAACTATTTAAATTCCAAGTGTTGTAATTTAAGACTTGTAAGTGATGTAATTTAATAATCCTTGGATGACAGGTATGAAAATATTGGTATAAAAATGGATATTAATAAAACGGATGAAATACCTGAAACCGTCTAGATGGCAAGTAGTTGTTTTTTTTTGTTTTGTTTTTTGCTTTAATGTGTCACTTGCGAAGGGAAATTCACTTGTTCTTGGTGAAAGCAGCATGCGGGTCAAAGACAAGTCAAACTATCGCACAAGAGGTAATATCAAGTCTTGATCATGTATTTGTGTCAAGGGAGGTAGGTATAGAGCGCTGTTTCTGTAGGCACATCAACGAATACTTTAATTTTTCTTCTGATATTACATTTATCAAAACTCGAGAAAATTAATGAAACGGCCTGTATCAGGCCAATTCAAACTCTTGAGCAACGCGTGGTGAGTTCAACTGTAATCAAACCAAAAAGATCGGAAAAATAATTAAATATCTAACCAAGTTTATTTAAGAGTGATTTTATTCATGAACATGTTTCACAACGAGTTTTTACCCTTCTAGACGGGGCAATACCTCATCATTTATGTTTCACTTCCTGGCATAAAATATCAGAACCAAATCAAGTAATGATTTTTGTCATGAAAAAGCAGAAGTGGAGATAATGTTCTGTTGTAAAAATATAATTCCTAGTTTTCTAGGTATATCCGTATTTGTGCTAAACGTTTTGCCTGGAGTAAGAGCTCACCCCTCTCGGTTCTTAGAGTTCTAAAAATTCTAGGAACTCAACATCGAGCTTTTTTTCACCAATCCTCAATTATACTCCAGGAAAATTTAAAAGAAATATTTCCAAGAATTTTTTTTTTTCAATTATACAAGTCTTATTTTTCTTATTCGATATTTAATTTATTGTGATCCTCAGTTCTGTAAATACTTTTATGATATCAAAATAAAAACATTTCACAGAGTACTTTCACTTTTGTGATAATAATCGCATTTGTCATTCGCAAACATGCATGCATCAAACCCTGCCCCGGTCTCCCCTAGTGCGTATTATGGAATTTACATTCCTATATAGATAATATGAAATTCAAAAGCAGAAAGTATTTCAAAATATAAACCACGAATTATTTTTAAATATTATTTTCACATAAATAATCCACTTAGTAAAACTTCACCTCTCAAAAGTTCGCTTCAAGATTCTTGGTTTTTGTACCATTTTTAATCTGTCAAACTGCTTATTAGTTTATTACTAAATAACAATTTTAGGGTTAATATTCGCTTTGTATGTTTCTGATAAATAATACGCCAAAATATGAATACAGAATACCCGAATTAACAAGCCACCTGAGGTATATTGTATTTCTCAGACATCAATGGTTCTTTTTCCTGAAAGGGACATTAAGCGGCAGTCAAGTACAAAAGTTCTCCGCATGAGAAGACTTCAAGATCGCCTTTTCACAAAAGACTCAACTTGATTTGAAAGCCTTCTGAATAGAAATAAAAGTGGGTCTGGAACAATCAACAACTTGAAGAAGCCAGGAAATCAATGAAGCAAGAATCAGAGCTTCACGGATTTTCTTTTGCCTGTACGTTTCTCGAAATTCAGAGATATAGATTGGTAGACTGTTATTACCAAGATATTTGTTCCTACCAGAATGTTGATATTGGTAGTGCAATAGCTACATGTGGAGACGTTCACCATTCACAATTTTCATAAGTACATTTTAATACTCGTATTTTAAAAAATTCACATTTTATATAGCAGATTTTTTCATATTGACGTGGTATTCAGTCGGACTCATCAAATTGTTGCCGTGCACATGATTAATAAATGTTATTAATTAATCTATAACACTTGAAAAGCTTCATTTGCTCGATAATTTCTTAGATAATCTGATATATTGGGGAGTTTTTTATACGTGAGTGTATATATATTTTTTTCGTGGGGGAAAAATTTTGTCGGCGGATAGGCGTGTATCTGATTCGTTTCCGCTGATTTGGTAAATGATACAAATGAGACTAATTAATATTTAGGACATTGATTGATTTTACTTTAATTTTGTTCCGTTATTATTCACGATAGTTATTTTTGAAGGTGATATTATGTCAGCGAGGTTTAGTCGTAAAATAACTGCCGAGTAGCGTGTAGAAACGCTGCCGAACCAACAGCGTGAAGAGTAGTGATAGCCTCTTCGCTCCCAACGTTCGTTTGGGAGATGAGCGCGAACCTTCGAAGAGAAAGGACGTCTGTGAGAGTGCTCCGCAGTAAGCCGGATACCTGCTGGTATCAGTGTTTCGGCCCGTCGACAGCTCGCTTCCTCCCGCGTGTACCTGATCTTGCGACGGTGCTTGTAACGTGAGACGGTGGTACACAGAGAAGAAAGAAAGAAGAAACAAGATAACTTGCAGTATGGTGTCGACGGAGCAATGGCGTGCGGTCATCGGACGTTGCGTAGGAGGTCCTCGACCGAAGGGCGCACGAGGACCATGCGCAGGCGCTTCCCTTGCGCAGTATTTATTACGTTTAGGTATTTATGTTCCTAGTTATAGGTGGCGTCGAACTGAACCCCGGGCCTGGATCAAGCGACGACTCTGTTCTGAAGGACTTGCAGGCCGGAATGAGGGATTTGTTGGCCGGGCAAACCAAAATCCTCTCAGATATCATTTGGTATCGAGAGAGGGTGGAGGTACTGGAGTGCCGGGTTGTTGCTTTGGAGGTAGAAAACCAATTTCTATCTCGCAAGGTCTACTACCTGGAGAACTAGTCCCGGAGAAATAATATTTTGATCTTTGGTATGCAGGACCGACTAGGCGAGATGTGTCACGACTCTAAGAGCAATGTGCATGGTCTTGCACAACAACTGGGGTGCAGCATGATGATCCGGACATCGAGAGGGTGCATCGAGTAGGCCGCAGAGTAGACAGAAGGTCTATTGTTGTAAAGCTGACCTCTTACAAGAAGTGGGAGGAAATGCTGAAGGCGGCAGCTAAGTTTCTGCGTGGCTCTCCTTTGAGAGTGGCAGAGGGTTTCTCTGCGGCTGTGCGCCATACGCGCTCTAAACTTGGCCCTTATTTGCAGGACGCGCGGGAGAAAGGCTTCAGAGCCAGCATACGCGTCAAAAAGCTTGTGGTTAAAGGGCGATACTATTCGCTCGCGGAACTAGAAGCCTTCCCGAAGGAACAGCGTCCTGAACGCGTGACCAACCCGAGCGCGTCATCATCGGTGGAGATACAACACCACCACCTCCACTGCTCCCGGCTACGACACCTGCGTTGCCAACGCAGTTCTCGCCACCTCCAATACCACCGCTACCGACGGCTGCGTCATCGTCGCCTCACCAGCGGCAGCCTCTGCCGCCGCCGCCACAGCCCTCAGCGCCGGTTCAACGTTTGTCCTCGTTGGGAGCCTCATCACCACCATCGCTGTACGTATATATTGGTAAATATGTAAACAAGATTTATTAGGGTATGTTGGTATGTATGCCTATGTTATTTGCCCTGCAGATAAGTAGGAATTGTTTCTATGAATTTATTCGATTCTGTCGCCGAATTTTGTGTTCTGTTACAGGTTTCCAGTTACCAACCAGATTCTTCTTTTTATGCTTAGCGCGCTTGCCCTAACCGTTGGTTTTCCTTTGTTCCCAACGGTGCTCAATGAACGAAACAGTCATTTAAGTATATATAACAATAACTGAGATTAAAAGTAAAAAATATTAAAAATAGCCACGACAGTAAAAAAATTTCTTATTATAACTTATTAACACTTATTAATTTTCTTTTTCAGCTACTAATATCATTTACTTACCAAATAATCGAAATAGTTTAATATTTCTATCTTTAGTTACTGTTCCAGTTCATTGAGAGTGAATACTCGTCCAGAAACCTGGGGTATCTGGGGAACGTTTTCACCAGGGGGGGATGGAGGGGCTGAACATGATTATTAGGTTTGGCAACAATAATGTTTATTCTCTTATTATTTATTTTAAAATGATGATTGGTGAATTTATTTTTTTACGGAAATTACGAATAATTTCAACTTTTGCGAAGTTTTTTGAAATAACCATCTTTGTCCAGAGCTTCAAAAACTGATAGAATATTTGAAACTTCGACTAAAATACTTATGAAAGTGACTTTATTTAATTTTTTCTTATAGGAACAGACTATTAATATGATTAAACAAAAAAAATCATCGCTTTATGGTCACATATAGAGTGTAAACGTTTGTGCACCTTTCAACAATTATCGAGTCATAATAAGGCATTAATATTGTACATAATACCACCTCAGTATACTTCATCGTTGATATTAATAACATATTCATCAATTTAATCTTTGGATGTATGGAATACACATCTCACATTACATATGTACATCAAATTAAAAGCATCTTAACTTGCTCCCCCACATTTCGCGGAATTCAAAACAACTGTCGAACAGATTCTGTTCAACTAATAGCCTTGGTGTACTATCTAGTACCATACTTGGTGTCAGTTTACTTAAACACAAAGAAAAACAGAGTGAAATTCAAGACATGTGAAATTAATAATTTCCTAGTATTATAAGCGTAGTATTCTAGTCAGAATGTTTGTTTTCAGAGTGTCTCAATATGTCTTCTTTTTTAACTCAAATTATTTTCTTCATTTTATGTTATCAAATAGTTCTGCTTGTCCTAATGGTTATTTGTATTTAAACAACAATATTTTCATTTTTCCTCAGACTTAGATCTGAATTACGATTGTTCTTTGAACAACTTAGAGAGTTTGAGTACAAAATCTGTCCCCAAATTAATGGGTCCACTAGTTGCGCTGAAATGACCTGAGCAGGAATGGTGGGGGATGTTATCTACACAACCCAACTTTTGTCAGTCACTACCAACAATGTTGAAAGCGGCTGACAACGTGAACTAATTTTATATTAAAGACGGCAAACCCACAATGATCACGCATGAAATATCAAACGAATGTAATGGAAGTGAAACCTTGTCACGTGTTTAATGTTAAAATGTCATAAGACCAATGAAGACAGAGAGAGAAAGTTGAATACGAAGAACACGATCAGCAACACCCATTAAAAAGTAGGGATGATACTGTAAAAAACTATAGCTTGTGTTGAATTTTGACGTTAATTGCTTGTGATGTTGGCTTTAGTTATGTGCTTACATAGCTGGTAATAGGATTCAACAAACACGAAACACCACCTCACTACATTTTACATGTACCAGGTATCGAAGTAACGAGTCTTCCTCGACTTGTGTCTGGTCCAGTTACTTTACTATTGCCAGCTCTTGCTCTTTTCTTCTATTGTGTTTTTACATATGAGTTTAGGGGGAGAACATATCCTCCAATCTTCAGCTACCATGTAAACTCTGTATGGCACAGTAAACTCAAGGTAATTCCATCACAATGCCATATATACCTAAGGTTTGACAACACCTATATTGTTCCTAGATAATGGAATGAAAGAGGAATGATTTATTCCTTAGGGTCGGCATGACGCAGCGCTATGGATAGAAATAAGACCTGGCAACAATACGGAGGTTTTGAGTCACGTCATTGCGATCTAGTTCTTTCCATGCTCACCATTGTTGGTACAGCGCTCGTCCGAACCTTATACATCTATGACTTTGTTCAATTATACGATATCTTACGTTGGTGTTTTGTTTACTGTAATACATGCTCCAAAAGTGACCAAATTTAATGACACAATACTCAACAATACTATTGTATTTAATTGTTTCATTACATTTGGGACATATAATACAAATAACTAACCTGTCTGGTCGGTACTTTGAATTATTATTGCAAACTCTGGCGTCATTTCAATGAAACTTAACTCAATGACAATCTCCATCCCAAAAGGTCGATATACACATTAACGCTCCACAACAGATCCACCCATTGGCCAAATGACGGTGAAGGTTGTGTGAACCAACAAAATTCCGCACCCGTTTATCTATCGGGAATTTGTGCGACCCATGTTCCACTTCGAAGCTCTAACGTGTCTAAAATTTCTTCAATTTCATTTATGAAATATATTTCAATTTCATTCGACTTAAAGTTTAAATTACGAACAGTAGAAGAGCACCAAACTTGTTTTACGAACTAGAAAGAGAATAAAAGTCACTGTCAGTATTATTTATTTTCACAACTAATTTTGTCATCTTCAGTGGCTTACAATCATAGATACAGGAATATAACTATCAGTAAAATTATCTTCAAAAATTAAGAAAATTCAAAAATATTGAAAAATAAAAAGGAGTAGAATATTAGTGCTATTGATACACAGACAATAACTTTTAATCTATTTCAAGTAAAGTAAACTGAATATTCAATTCAATTCACTAAGGCATTTTATTTCCAATCTTTACATTTCAATTACATGTGGCGAGGCTTATGCGCCTTTGCCTTCTTAAGTCCTTCATCGTCGTGAGCTGTGTATTACATGCCCTGGAATTTACTCTCAATGAATTGTTCAGTTGCGTCCACATTTTTACACGAAAATTTAAATTCTCATTTCCTGCTGCCGTAATAGTAAACGAAATAGTAATACTACTTACTATTTAGTACTACTTAGTATTTACTAAATAGTAAGTAGTAAACCGAATATATCACCAACTAATTGTAATTAACAAACTAGTGTGAAACGGCCGGAAATAAACCTATAAAAATCCCGAGCAAAGCTGTTTAGGTTCAACAAACCTTGCATTAGTGAAATCAAGAAAATATATTTATAAGGGATCAACGAACTACGAATCTCTTGTTTAAGTAAGGGTGAAGTTATAGCTGAGCTCTACCTCCTGTAAACAGGCACGTAGGGACTTTTGACACGATGAAACAGTTTGACTTTTTGAACACTTTTTATGTTCGTTTTGCTAGAGGTTAATTCGCGAAATCTCAGAAAGTCAGTCAAGGAACGGATGGAAAGGAAGATAAAAAGACAAGCAGGCCGTGCATTAAAAGAAAAAAAAAACTATGGGAACAATAGCATTATCAGTAATGAATTTACAGTTCCAGAAAACAAAATTAAATTTTCAGCAGAACGAACTGTTTCTTTCCTTCCGAGTTCCAGTTGAACAATCAAACAATATTAAAGCAGAAGTACACCAAGTAAATTACTTCCTTGATCCTATTTCCAAAATGATCAGCAACTTCTGCATCTCTGTAGACAGAAAAAAATGCCAAGTGGAAAATTCAAGAAATAAACAATATGCATCTTTCTTTTAGCTATCAAAGCTCATAACCAGTTCATTCAAGGTCCCAAGATGTTTATAAAGGAATTACCATCAGTCATGGAATTACCTTTCTTGAGAGGGATGGATAACTTTCATTAACTTTCAATATGAAATATTGTTTACTTTTTATTATCAATTAAGTTTTAAAAGCATTTCCAAGTTTATTTATTTATTCGATTCTAAACATAGCCTTTATTTTCACCAACATTGCCTTTTGCCACCCCTCTTCGAATCTTTTTTTGTTTAGCCTTCATTATAACATTTACTAAAATGAAAACATTATATTATATAGAAAAACAAATACACATTTATAAAATTGTTCACAACGGTGCAATAACAAATATAAAAAAGAATTGTCTGGTAAAGACATAATTTGATCTACTGAGGAAAGAATAATTACGAACAAAATTCGTTATGATAAAGACGGGTTTTGTAAAAGTAGTCCAATATATTTAACAAATTGGGAAATATCGTAAACGAAACTTGTTTTTCTTAATTTCTCAATAAAATTATGTAATATGTTAATTAGTACTCATCAATCTTACTATTCTAGTGAGCTGACTTGGAAACTCACTCGAGGCATTTTACCCTGACACAAGTAAAATTACCAACTGGTTCAATTAAGTGCGTAGCCACCTGATGTTGAAAAAAGATGAGAGGGTCAATCTTCGTTAATGCGGTTCTACCGGAAGTTCCGTAGAAGTTTGATCGTCATGCTTACGTAATGAGAGACGTAGCGCTTACAGTAACCTTAAGAGTAACAGGACTTTAAGTCAGTTTCCGATATTATCTTCCAAAATTTTGGAACATATCAATTATATTGTGATATCTCCCTTCTTTTCTGTGTATTAAGGGATATGTAAGTACTACGGAATTATAAATACACAAATATTTATGACATGAATACAAATGTATGTACAATAATTTTCCGGAACTCATTGAAATAAATCTACTGAATTTTTGTTTATCGAATAAATGTTGAATCAGAGTATAATGGAAAGACAAAAGTTACTAAATAAATTAACCACTGAAGTACCGATGAAACCTTGTAACGAAAATTATATTGATATTGTTATGAAGAAAAAGAAATTGAAGAACTAAGTTTAAACAATGTTACTCTTGAAGCACTAAAATAATTAACACAAATGTTGATAAGTTTTGTATTTTTTTTCAAAGATATTATTCAATAAGCGTTATTTATAATTTGATGTGAACTGAATACGTAGAACTTTTTAGTTTTTACATTTAAATGCCATCACGGGATGATAATCTTTCTTACAAGAAATCACTGGTTTCGTAGAATATTATATGCAAACCCACTCACGAAAAAAGTGGTTTCATTTACACTACATTTTCTGTTGTTCTGTACCAAATCATAACGTTGATAAACCAATATTTGAAAGTTTGCGTGTGAACGATAAGCGTTATGACAGTAGATGTCAAGAAGTGTCGAACAATCAAATGTTATGACATCACTGTCAGACACGCTCAGACGACGCTCTGGGACGAGAAATGTCCATCAAAACCTATGTTCACTGAAAATCATTTCCATGAATAGTGTATATACATCATTCTCCACAAAATAAAATGCAAACAATAGAATTTCAGGAATCGAAAGTATATATCTCATTTATTTATAATACTTCAAAAAAACAGGGGTTAATAACTGTAATCCAAAATTTATTTTGTTTTATTTAAGCATTTTCTTACAAATTACACACAAAAATCAAATGTATACGACTTTTTTTTTAAATTGTGGAATAAATTTTCAAATGTATGCATTAATAAATACCTGTAAATACACAGGGTCCAATTGATTTACCTTTTTATTCGGGTAATTCATGTTGTTAAAGGGGTGGGATTATTCCTTCTTTTTCCGTCTTCCAATATATATTTTCAGTTTCTTCTAGAACCTTACCAAGAAAGCAAATTTAAAATAATCGTCAACAAGACAATTTTACAGACGTAGACAACGAATTAAAATAATTCTACATGAATTACCTCAGATATTTCTGCAATTTGTTGAGATATTATGTACGTTCTATCTAATTCACTTTCTTGTTATAAAAAAGGACCTTTGTACGAACCGACTTCCATTGTATAGAAAATGAGCCTACAATGCCGACACCGTAGTTATGTGTCATAGGATCACCGTAGTTATATGGTATAAGAGTTATAGTATAAGAGTCGATGCCCGCTTTCCTGCTATGACGTAAGCTACAGCTCAACTTCGTGGCGTGAGGATTAACAAAACAATATATACTACTAGATATTGTGCTGACGATTTGACAGTTTGAAAAATTTTCCTCATTCCATCGAGGACGAATTCCCCGCAACGAGCGCTGCTGTTCACGAACGTCAGTAAAAAACAATATGCACACGTCAATACACATATTTATTTGTGTGCTTATATATAAATATATGTATGTAATTTAAAAAGTTTTAAAGTTAATGAGAAACAGAAAGAAATACTCATAAAAATCACTCTCAGATTTGACGGAACCCATTCGTCATCTAGCTTTCTTCAGCAGTTGAAAATGAGTGCATTGTGTGTATATCATTATTAATTGTTTTGTGAAATTTTTAGAAATCCTATATTCTATTGTTTCCATTCGCTTCATCTGTAAAAATGTTGATACTTATATTTGTGAATGTAAATTTGTATGCATAAACGCAGTTCAGTTGTGTATTACAGTATGCCGTATTACTCCGATAACACCGGGGTGATACTGAAATGTTGAGGGGAAGTCAACAATGTTTATATGTAGTACGTAGTAGATCTGTTAAATAAAGGAAACTCGAAATACCTGAACTAATGTATTGGAAAAAAATTCTATTTAAATATGTGCGGAGTTAATTTGTAGAAATGAATTAATGTTCCCAATGAAGGTTCCGTTCTTCTAGAATGTGTTGCCTCTATTGGCTAAATCTAAAAGCTCATATGAATAAATAACTTAGCAGCATTTATAGGTTGAACTAATAATATTCACCGGTTATTTATTTTAAAAATCTTCAATTTGTCAATTGCCCATTTAACTTTCAAATTATCCATAATTTATTACAGATTTTTCTTGAATTTCTAATGAACTATTGTAAAATTTAATGTGACCTAACTATCTTTAAATATTATTTTTCATGTGCTCCATTAATATATAAGACACATTTTATGTAAGAAATGAAGGTTATTGAAGTCTATTCTGTGATTCTTGAGAACCATTGATCGAACCATTGAATCAACGATGTGATGGCAAGATAACTCTAAAACAAACCAATCTCACCAATATTTAAAAAGGAAACGTTAAGTGTAAGATGCTCTTTTGTGGAAGTATTGACGTAATCTTTTCAAGAGAGTGCTTTAATTAAAAGAAATATTTAAAGTTGGTGAAATATTCAAAGACTGTACTATCAGAGTTCACATTCTAGTCGCCAGATCCAATGAAACGTGTTATATTATTGATGATGCGTCCAATAAAAAGATTAACACATTCCGAGTTAGTTAATGTGTGGTAGTTGATGCACTGCTCAAAACTTTAATTCGGAGCGTATACCTTCACAGATAAATAAATGCGAACACATTAATGGCCGAACATAAAAACTTAAGAAAGATGTAACCCCCAATTACAAACGTAAGAAAATTATTACGGTCAAATTCTACCTGTTTTAATGATAAATTGCTCCACATACGTTTACTTCAAATTTGATGGACATAACTTGAAAGAAAAATCATCAAAGTGAATATATATATATATATATATATATATATATATATATATATATATATATATATATATATATATATAAAGAAGCATTTTACACCGAACGCTGAAGCTCTCGTGGGCGTGGTCATGGTAAGGTCAAATGTTCTGCAATACTCCCACTTGCGTCAAAGCTTCATTCGCGTCGCGACTTAGCTTCCTGTCTATCACCGGAAAAGGTCACACCTGAACTTTGCGGTCAACAAGAGATGAGAAGTTAATATTTGACTGCTTCTGTCACGTATTAGCTCTCGTATTTACAGATATATAATTTAATGATGGAAACATCCAATCAGAAGTTCTATATCTGACTATTGCTACTTACAAATTCTGAAGCAAATACAAACTAAGTTTTGCTTTTAACTCAGAATAAGACCCTCTCGAATCTAGCAAAATAGCTTAAATCATTTTGAATGAACGAAAAAGAAAACTAAAAATTCAGAGTACTAATATTAAAAAAGTATATTATTTTAGCATCAGTGGGGCAAATATTTAACTAATATTTTGAAGCTACACGTGTAATCACAAAAAGGGATCTAATGAGCTTGAGGTTAATGAGTCCTAAATCCCCACAAAAAAATGTACTCAGACCAGAACTGTAGTCAGTTTTGTATAACTTTTTTTTCATGAGAAACCAGTATACACAAAACCAGAAATGCCCAGAACGTAAACAACAATATGAGAGTGCTATTCAAAACGTAATAACTAATGAAACATTTACAGAATTCATTTCATTAATTACACTGACTGAAAGGAACCAATAAAATTGGTATTGCAACCTCTAAACGATTGTAATATGGAAACCCATAATTACTAATCGAAATAAGGCTTATAGTTACTGAATCTTCCTTATATATCATTGTCATGAACCTTTTTGTGACAAACCTTACATATGAGTTTATGAAGCACCAACATATTTTTGGAATGGTCGTTATCTTACACTTTTGTACACCCTTATTTTGTCTGAAATCATCGTTTTCCTCGATCAAATAATAGGGATATGTCTTCCAGCTTTCAATTTCAATTGGTAGACGAGAAAATGGGACGAATGGTTTTGAGAGATTTTGATTTTTTTTTTTTTTTTTTNAGAGCCCATGATTTTGAAATAATGGATACGTATTTTACACTAGAATTATACACTTATACATTTACTTTTATATTATAAATTTGTAAAATCGTATTTAAAAAATAAAAACAAATGTAGCACTTCAAACATAAATGAACCAAACAATAAAATTAAGAATGTACCTTTTAATTACAATTTTAAAGAAATGCTTTAACACAAATAATATGAAAAGGAGAAACTATTAAAATTAATTATAAGCGTTAAATAAGATTACTGTTTTAAAATTGTGTGTCCATTAGGTTCACTGGACCCTGTGCTTCCATGGTATTCAGAGAATTTCTGTCATCTAGAAGGTCGTAGAGTTATCCAGCACTCAGAGGTCATCAAGTTACGTAAAACCACAAATGTCATGAACCTTTTCAGGACGACTAACAATAGTTATTATACGCTAGTGATTACCAAATGTTTTCAGAAGGGTCGTTGACACTACGGAACATTATAGAGTCCCTCAGCAAAATAGCATAGAACAGCGAAATATTTTCCAGTCAAATACCTTTTTCAAATATTTCTTTGCATAACGGTATTAACATACTTACAAAGTATCTGATGAAATATTTAGTAATAATTTTTTCGATTACTTGTTATTTCGTCAATTTTTAACGATTACTTGTTATTGAGATTATCTTTGAAACCAGCCAAACAAACTTCGGTTTACTGGGTTCACCTTTATCTCCACTATTAGCTGATGTATTTATGGATCATTTTGAAAACAACATTTTTGATTCTGGACACCCACTCTTAAAGAACATTGAATACTGGGATCGTTGTATAGACGACATAATCACACTTTGGACCGGAACTCTCAGATAACGTAATCAGTTTTTATCATACATCAATTCCATTAAATTTACTATAGAATCAGAAGACGAACACAGGACACTCAACTTTTTGGACCTCACTGTTACACTTGTTGACAACCAGCACGAGTTTGACATTTTTAGAAAACCCACACACACAGATACGATCATTCATAACTCCTCGTTAAACCCACCCACACATAAACATGCAGCGTTCCATATGATACATCGACTGTTCTCCATTCCACTTTCTCCAGACAAAATTCAGAAAGAAGTTTGTACGATAATAAAATAGCATTTAACAATGGTTATGATACCAGTTTGGTAGATTCCATCATTAAGAAGAAAAAAACACACAATACACAGAGAACAAATCACAACACTTCTCCCTCTTCATAAGTATACCACGACCTATCGCATTACCATACCTTACATAGGCAATCTTTCTCTAAAGTTGGCAAATTTATTTAAACAACACGGTCTCTACACTTCCTTCCATGTCCACAACATTCTAAGTCCCTGGGAAACATCATCTCCCACACAAAGGACCCTACATCCCTCTCGCAATTAAGTGGAGTGTACGCGCTCACATGCGGTGGGTGTAGCGCGATGTACGTAGACAAACTGGACGCAATTTTGATAAAATACTACATGAACACATTCACGCTTTCAAACACCTCACCGGACATTCACATTTCACCACACATCTTATAGAAAACAATCACACATTCCACACAGTCAATGATTTCCAAATTTTAGAAATAGATAATAATTACAGGAAAACAATTAAATTAGAAAACATTCACAATTCACTTAATTCCAACATTTTCACACTCAATCATCAAATTCCAGATATTTCCTCCCGCTCCTAAAATTAGCCATAAAACAACTGGAGCCCGTTACACGGAAAACCCGTGACGTCAATGGAAATTCCTGACCATTCATGAGACAACGGTGTTTTCAGCCACCGCTTGCCAAAGAACACAGGTAGGCCAGTTTTCTCATTTTCTGCCGTTATTTCATATTATATTGAAAATTATTAACTTTTCAAAGAAGAAGGGGGTAGATTAATTTTAGAATGTTTCAATTTTATTGTGTAATTTATATTTTAATTTTATATTAAACATTAGTAACTTTTCGAAAAAGAAGGGGGTAAATTGTTTTTAGAATGTTTCAATTTATATTTATTTTGTAATTTATAATTTGTAAAAAAAAATTTGTAGCACTGAAGATGGCCACCATGTAGCCGGAAAGGTTTTTTGCATCAATAAATAATGACAGAATGACAAAATCTTTTACTACTTATAATATATTCAAATCTTTGTATTGCTTTTGTTGTGCAAAACAAAAGACAAAAATAACAAAGAGTTTATACCAATATACGAAAACACCGTTACGCGTTTAAATAAAAAAGAAACGTAGTAAAAAGAAATAAGTAACAATTCATCAAAACCTTTTTAGAAACTAACATTAATAACTCTAAATTCTCTTGGCGTCCATTGTTCTGTCAATCTTTTTCAACTCACCACTTATCTTCTCTTCTCCTGTCTCAACTCCACTTCGTTTAGATTTTCTCCGCAGTGATTTAGTCCGTGTCTCTGAAAATAACTTGCAACGGGTATTTTGGGAAAGATAAATGACGTACGTTAGAAAATTTTACGTTCATTTTTACGTCGCGTGAAAATTGAGACATTTCAGCCCTCGTTTTTCTGGAATGTTTGGGTATTCGTGGTGTGATACAGTGTGTAATCTACATCTCAACGAATTCAGAGGGTTGTTTATTTTTTTTCTTCCCAAGATCTTGTTTTCATGATATAATCTTTTCGGCGTGAAACAGTCAAGGAGAGTATATGGTTTGTTGAATGCAGCATGACATGCCAATAAAGTAGGTCGCTTTGACGAGGAAGGAATTACGTGTTTTCCTTAAAAATTACTCCTAATGCATTAGTTTTTTCTTCCTATCACTGCACGCTAATTTATGAATGTGAATAAATTTACATCCAAATGACAGAGGAACGTGTGAAGTTCGAATGAATGGTTACTCAATGACCAACGTAAAATAAAATACTTTATCTCGCGTACAAATCTTTTCATCGTCAAATTTATCTTTCATTTTCAAAGAAATAACTGGTTGGTGACGTTAAATATTTGTTCACAGTATTTTAAAAAACAAGAAACCACTAGAAACGGGTTTCAGTGTTCCATGTAATGCAAAGGTTAACGAAATAATTGTTCGATAAGGTTAGAATCAAACTGAAATCCAATAATTTTTAAAAGTAGCTATTTAAACCGTTGCAACATAATAACATTCAACTCAATCAACATGATAGTCAGTTTTTTCACCAATGCTTTTTCGCCGATAGTTAATTCATTCATCACTATTGTAAATAACAATTGTAAACGAAAACGAATAGTAAACAAATGAATAATAAACCGTAATATGATACATCATGAAGGGCTAATATTTTTTGACTAATTTTATTTTCCAACTAGCAGATATGAATTATTTTCAATCTTATTTTATTAATTTCGAAAAACTATATGATTGAAGAAAATTTTAAGATTCAAAATAAAATTCACAAAAAAATGTTTCTCGGATCTCTAGTGCAGAGCATAGAGAGGTGACGATGGAAATATTCAGCTAGTTCTTGTGGTTTGAATTTAAATACTAAGGAAACTATTCTTTCAGATTTTGGGTCCATTAATTTAACAAATTTAATGGACAAAACACATACACTTACTGAATAATTTGTACGCACAGTTTGTACGGGAACAAAAACACTCGAGGGTTTCCTCTAGTACAATGCCTGAAAATGACAGCTCACCGTGTTACATTTAAGATTAACAACTTCCCTCCCCCCACTCCCTCAGATTCGCTCAAGTGTTTTTGTTATGTTGCACTTTAACTCTTCTTTATACTTTAGAATAGTGGAAAATGGCGTTTCTAGAATGTTTGCTTCGCGTGAAGGAACCCACCGGTAGAATGTCAGTCGATGCTTTTGCCTAGTCCTCCGAGGCAACACACGACAGTGGCAGCGGCGGCTGTTTGTCAAACTAAAACGCTTGTAAAATCTAAACTATTCGTCCAAATTTTACGATTTAAAAACATTTTTTTTTTAATACAAAAAAAAAACACAAAATGCATTCAATTTTATGAAGACTAATATTTACCTGTTTGAACTACTATCTTACATTGAAGTACTATCTTACATCGTATTTTAACACGTCTAACTTAAAACCATTTTTCAATAATTCAGGCCAACATTTGTAGATAGACATGTGAACATAGACTTATTTCATAGAACTATATGAGGCAGTCAATATTGTAATGAATTGTTGCCTAACTCTAACTATTTAAGCAGTTAACACGAATATACATCTCCGAAGATAGATTGTCCCTCTGACTTGATTGTCTTTTATCGTTATTATCTATTACTTGTGATATCTAAGATTAAAAAAGAGTAACAAAACATATACTAAGACTTTGCCAGAGAACATGTCTATGAATAGAAAAAAGAATCGTGTAAATCGGTGAAGTAGTTCTCAGGTTCTAAGAGGACGAACAGATTTGCATACTGACAGACATGAGAGGGACATTGTTTTATAATGTGTATAGAAGCAATATCCTGACTTCGTCTCATTTCACGCTCACTGTACCTTTCTCGTATGCGTCGATCTGTAGCTCTCCCACTACTTTGGAGACTGTTCATGAACATATTTGAGCACGCCCGTTAACATGTTAACTAGTTACTTCGTGAATTAAATAGTGTATTCGTATTAACTGGGATATATTAACGAGATTTGTCCATGCCATTCAAATTTATTTATTTTTAGGTGCTTTCGTATTCTAGATTGAAACGTATTCATTAAAGAAAAATATATTTTAGTTTTTATTCAATTTTTTTGTCCGAAATCAAACTAAATACCTAGTACATGGAAGTTAAGAAAAATTGGCAATATTAATTTTCAGATCGGAACGAATAGAAAGAGATTTTGTTTAAATTACATACGAAACTGAGATTTCCATAGTAATGTAGCCAATATTATTTTCATTCTAATCCATGTATAGTTATATTTCAAAGCGCCAAGAGCTTACTGCGCAAAGAGTTTTCAATTTTCAGCTATAAAGTAAACATAAACAAGCCATTACATTTCAAATTAATGATATAATCATAAGCTTGGGATGTCTTTTAATTCCAAAAATAATAAACTAAGAAAAGCATTTCAAATGCATGGAATGATTTTGGTATCTCAAAATCCATGTCTTCTCTTTGAGTATATTTTTGTCAACATTTTTTGAGAAAAAGTCTTCAATATTCTATCCTTCCACCACGAACAGAAACAGAAGTTTCATCATTTTTGAACATTATATTCTCAAACACTGTTTAAATAAGATGTAAAATTAGTTAATGATCAAAGAGAGATCCCCGTCCAACGAAGATTACAAGAGACAGAGCATTACGTCAACCACAACCAGTGTGGTGACATGGACCTGGTCAAGCTCAAAGAGCCTGAACCCCACGCGACATGTGGTCTCCCCGGAGGCCAGGATCTCACATCAGTTGCAACACGCCACCTCAGGCAAGAGGTCGTCTCATGGAACTTATCCCAGCATTAGCCCCTCATTTTATAAATTAATCCGGTATGTTCCATAATCCGACATCTTCAGCAATGAATCCTAATTTATAAATTCTCTTTTTTAAAATTAATTTTCAGACCACGCGCTTGATATTTGCCGTTACAGTCGTTGTAATGAGAATTCAAATTTACGATATTCATAGAGACGTTAAATGGGTGATCGTTTCTGATTTACAATATGCTACTTTAAAAAACGATACCGTTGTTTGTTTTTCATGTAAATGATAAATATATGTCATATGAACATAAAAATAAGTCTCGTTCTTTAGTCCTTACACGTCGTTTACAGATAAACGCCTCTGTAGTCCGTAAAATCCCTAATTCATCACGCCCCAGATCCCAGTCGAGTCGAATTAAAAAGTGTCGACTGTATGTGGAATAGCTAATTAGGAAGGATAATAGAATTAAAACTGAAATATGTTGCTTACTAGTGGGGTATTGCTGAACTATGAACGCGATTCTAACTCTCCGAGAAGGCTCGACTGGAGGTTCAAATATATAGGAGATTTCCAGGTGGGGTTACCTTTTTTCTACTCCTTTAAAAAGTAGGTTCAGCCCTTTCATAGTTCTCCATGTGAATCATGCTTCCCACAAATATTGAGTTAGGGAGGAGAACTTAACTCATACAACACAAAATTCAAAAGAGATTAATAAAAATAAATCACAGAAAAGAACGTACATTATGAAATTTAACTAATTTTTTTTACTCTGGAATTGTAATGAACCTTACATATAATTAATAGAATTCCTCAGAATATGACACATTGTTCTTCGAAATTTTACTTAAGTTCTGTGCAGGTAAAGGTTCTTATGGACTTGTCTCTATCCACTGTTTGGAAACGCAACACAATGTATCTCAAAGAGATCATGAGAATATTTAGCTCTATTCGTTGTTATCGAACTACTCGTAAATTCATATTCATTGACATGATAACTCGATGATGTGAATTCAACATTTATGAAGCAAAATTTTCATATCAGTTGACACTTTGTTTCATTGTGTTTCCAATTGTTTCCTTAGTTTTTATCAAAAGAAGATTTTTTGACTACATCTTACTTTAATTAAAATGAGAGCTCTTCTCCGATGTATTAATTTCATTGATGTTACGAAGTTAGAGCAACTTTGTTATTTACTCTCGCAATTGGAGAGAGAATCAACAATTCACAGAGCGATCCATCCACTAATTAATAGCAGAAATGAAAGGATTTGCGCCAGACTAACACTTCTCGCAACAATGTTTAAACCTCAATTCACTCATAGTAACTGTGCTAATCGACCGTTTTAATAGAATTTACGTGTTGTGTAACCACTGACATTATTACAATTTTCGCTGAATATTCTAACAGCTTGATACCGATGCTTTGACAGCAGCTGTAAACAGTATTAAGTGAATTAGGTTGCAATATCATTCATTAGTTTTTCGCGGAACATTAAGTGTTTGTTTTAGAATATCTCCATGCTTTAATTAACCTAAATGATTTTATACCTAACGTATTAAAGCATGGTACAGGAAATGTAAATTGTATATAATTTTTCTTCTTCATTGAATTTTGATGAAATCACCTGTCTTAAAAAAAATATTTTGATGTTCAAGATTTTGGAACCAATACCCATCAGCAAAACGTGCCTATTCTGTTTCTGATCATTTAATTTTTTCTTCTGAAATTAAAAATAATGCGTTACAGTAGTGAATAACATATTATATTGTTATGATAGTTATTATAAGCTCGATACAAAACTCAAAAATATCAAGAAATAGAGATTATCTAGTAATCAGAACCAGAACGCATAATAGTGAAATCATCATTTTCCACACATAAGATTACTTGCCAAGAGATTTTGGTTTATAGATTTTCTTATAGATTCAGTGTTTGACTAGTAAAGCTCAGGCCATAATCTGTAAAACGTGAGTGCACTACATAGTAGCTATACACTAGGTTTTTGATAAGCGATCCTACGCATACTTTTCTACTTTACAGCTTAGTTGGAAGCTAACGAAATTCTCATATTATGGAGATTAATACTGCATAAATAAAATACTTACACATCTTATATCCAAGAAAGAGAGTATGAATTTATAAGAAACAATAAATATATATTGAATTAATGTATTCGGTTATGATGTTTATTATCAATATCGGTAATTACTATTATAACACGTTCATAATAATAAATACTGATATAGATAATCAAATATAGGCACTGTTTGATGTTGTAAGCTGATGGTAAATCTTCAAGAATTTGATGAGGAAATCTTTTGCGTCATTTCTTCTGTAAAGTATGTAGGTTAAAATTAATCCTTTTGGGATGAAGTGGAATAAACAAAACATTGAAATTATCGACTCATTTCTCTTTGACCAACTAATTCCTGACATTCCGCAACATACCACTGCAGCAGACTAACAGTTAGGTTTGGTATTGTATTAACAGATAACGCAATGTGTGAGGTTGGAGTGGCATGTTGTGGTATTATGGCTAGTGGGTAGATAATATTTATCGACAATGCTGTTTCAGCAGACAGCCCTCGAAGAATCAATAAAAGTCGAAACGTCAGCAATCATCTTTTATGGGCCGAAACTCAATATTACCTATCCAATCAGTAACACGAGGTCAAGAATTTTAATAAATGAAAAACTAAAGTTGGAAGATGATATATTCATTCCATCATTTACGCTAATTCTGTATCTATCTATAAAAGACGAACAGTCCCTTTGAAGTATAAATCAAGTGATGTGGTAAATCAGAGTTAGGGTCTGCGACTCATTTATCTGCTTGAGAGGAATACTACTCAGAGCGGATATATGCATTGACCACGGTCCTCTGCGATTGCTCAGGTCCGCGGATGGTGGTTCACCTTTGTTCTCTTCAATTGCGAGAGGAAATGGCTGCTTTTGCGATTGCTCTCTTTTTTATCGATTTCCCTTTCCTCTCCTCCGGCAGCTGTGATTTAAGTTTTCGAATCTCACCGCCTCGTAACGGCCACGGATGCACTTTATGCTCGTTATAATTTACCAACGCTGAGTTCCCTCCGCTTTTGATAATTCTATAAATAAAACTCGGAAATAACTGAAGGTTAGGTTCGTTATGTACAGAACGTTTCGCAATCAACAAATACTTAATTTTCTCCAATAATCTCAGTCATTCCCTTAGTTGTTTATCACAATATTAGAAATTTTAAATTTACACTCTGATCTCTGAATTCATTTATACTTCAAAACGCTACTTCTCTAAAAGACATGTATATTTTCATTACATTTTGAGGAGAAAAACAATTATTCATCCCAGCAAAGTCATCTGAAACTTTAAGTATGACAAAAAGTATATCTGTAATTTTATAGCACGCATTGAATATGCTTTTAATGAATATTTCTCGTATTTATATTCATTACTAGGTAAATATGCTACATTGATTCTTTTAACTTTCTATCACTTGCTACATGTGAAAGATACATAACATATTTCAGTAAAGAAACCGTATTTTTTGCCAAGGCAATATTTTTGATTTAGAGATAATGTTTATAATAATATTTAAAATCTTATTATTTTCTTTTCTGTTTCAAGAACAAGGTTCAAAATTTCTAACTAGGGTGTAAAAGTCTCCCTTAAATTATCGATTGTTTTAAGTTCAATGTTTTTAAGACTATTCATGTCTCTGTTTTTGCAAAGTCCTAAGAGTATTATCTCTATTTGGGGAAAAGGTCCAAAATTTGCGAGTAAACGCTTACATTTGTACTCTTACCAATTCTTTAAGATCCTTTAAGTAAAATATCTATATTTAATAAAATAACATTTTTTAAAGCCCTTATGTTATAAATAAAACTATCAAGTGATTTCATGGTTTTACAGTTCAAAATGTGGTTAGTCTGCGTAATGGGGTCGTAAGCAAAGAACATTCTAACCCACGTTTAAGAGTTTTTCTAAGCGAGAATTAAGTGTTTTAAACGTCTAAAGTCTGTGTAATTTAATGTAATAATAAGTTCTTATATTGAGTTATGCTTCCAAATCATTTACTACGTACCATTTAAAGGATATTTAAACTATTATAATATTTGGAATACATTGTATCCTTAAAAAAAAGTTTTTGATACAGTAGTGACAGACCTATATTAACTTTTACAACATTTCATGTACAGGTTTCCTGGCATTATGAAACTATATTTCACCCTTTGAATGTCTTGTACGCGGTTTTACTCCGCTATTATTATCCATGTCACGGGTATAGGTATAATGCTAATGGGAGGTCATGTTGCTGAGAAACGGAGGCAAGGAAGTTTACTTTTTAAATTGTAAAAAAAAAACGTTTTATAGCAAAATAATTTTGTCCTTACGTGTTTCTGTTATGCAGAAAACTAACTTGTATATTAATTGTAACATTTACAAAAAAAGGTAATAATGCTATTGAATGATTTAATAAGCATTATTCCTTGAGCGCGAGAGAAGAAACTCATCTTACACTTCACGGTTTAGCTTCAAGGTTTCACTTCAAGTGCGAGGGTAAGTTACTTTAAAACCACGTTGCCAGCATTACCTTGTAATCACTCAACCTCGTCGACCTATCTTCACGCACCCACTTTATCTTCATTTGTCGCGTCGCGTCGGTGAGACGAAGAGACGACCAAGTGCTATTGATAATCGATGTTCCGAAACATTTTCACCTGGCTTACTTCACTATCCCCGAAAGTCCCACAATATTCCGAAAATATATTTACATTCATAACAAACATAGTCAGTTTTAACTTCTCAAACGATTTTTTATTATGTACTGTGTTTTTATTACATAAGTGGCGATACTAATAAGAGGTTGGATAGAATCAGATATATACAGAGAACTATCATTATAAACATGAATACGCAAATGTTCCAAGAATTTTATACATGTATATTTTTTTGCGTAACAGGAAGGAGTAAATAACAAAATGAAGCATCGAACTTTGGAGAATCAAAAGATGTGTCGACGATTCATTATTATTTCATATTTCACATTTTCCTTACCGAGATAAAAGCAATTAAAAATCACAAGAAAAAAAAGCTGTTCGGCTCATTTATTTGAGAAGGATGTTACTTGACTACCTGAGTCCTGACAATTGATAGTGCTTTACAGCTCGTCGACATCGAGGTCATTAGAGCCCTAAAATTCTGTACGCACTAAGGGAGCCAACATGACTTTCCCCGCGTGTGGGACTCGCCGAATGACTCAACCATACCCACTAAAAACCCTCCTGAAATACAATATATCAAAACATTACACATAAAAAAAACGAGGAAAATGAAAGATACGTGAGCCCTCGCAACCTAATAGCGTCGGGATCGAAAAGAACAAGTGGTGACCAAGGAAGGTCAGGAAAGAGAAAGGAAGAAACCTTACACACGTTCAATGCGGACTCAGCTCGGGGCCCCGTGTTTGCCAAACACGTACTTACTAGATGTAAGTCCCCTGGGCGGGGGGCGTCTCACCCTGCTGGTATGAACAATGTTCGTAGAGAACTGTAGGTGAATTACGTGTTGCTTGATTGTGTATTATCATGCACAATTCATAACTGTTCTGACGTCCTGTTTGTATTGTTTAAAGTTGAATATGAAACCGAATTGCCTACACCTATCACATAGGGAAAAGTAGGGATACTGCACTAGTAAATGAAATAGTCTTGCTAAATAAAAGTAAACGTTCATATTTTAGATTTCTACATGTTTAGCTAGTTGAGTAGAATTGTAACTGCAATTCTAATGAAGCTGTTGTGATGTAATGCGTGTTCATATTTGATTATATGAAATATATTTTAAAAATTTTTCAGTAAAATAATTTGTTAATGATTTTCAGTCACTTATATTGGCATTACTGAAAAATTGTTTGTCCTGTCATATATTTTTGTAAAAATGTTACAAGGAGCGTATGCCCACAGCGACATTCTAGCCTTACCAAATATGCGATTTTCTTGGAAGCAGCATTGAGGCTTCAACATAATTCTTTTATTTGTTGGACAATATTAAACTATGTGTTTTTGTAGATGGAATTATAATATTTTAGAATCGCATCGTCCAGAGGAATTAAGCGAGTAAAATGAATTGGGAATATGATTCACTATCATATACGGAATTTGTATGTGCTGAATATACTAAATTTCATTAAGTCATACACAGCATCGTGAGCATATTGCAGTTTCAATTTCTCTTGCTATACTTTTACACACTGCTTTGAATCGGTGTATGTTATTTCTTGTATCATTAATTTGGTTAACAAATCGTGTTTTATTTTAAGGAAGGTGAGTTATAATTTTATTATTATTATTTTATTTCATTCCAAATTTTCTTGCAGGTTCTTATTTATGAGGTCATTTGCTGTAACAACAATTGGTTGAATTTCTACAGTTTATAAATGTCTTTATATTCTATTGAAAGTGGGATGTATTTTGAAATCTTATCCATTTCTGATTTGTCAATGTTATGATGCTGTTCGCTCCCTGACATTATGTAGTATAATATCAGGTCTATTAGCTTGGACTGTTTTATCTGTGTGTATTAGGTCATAATATAGTTTAAAATCTATTTTTCTTTGGTAGGTATTGTTTGGTATTCGTAGTAGAGCGTGTTCATTTCGGCTTCTTCTGTTAAAACTCCGAATCTTGTTGCAATAGATTGGTGTATAATGTTAGCAGTCAGGATATGCCGGTGCAGTAACTGCGTGTTAGCTAAATTTGTACATCCAGTGGTAATGATCTATTGTTTCTGATGACAGGTGACATTCTATATTTCTCGTTAACATCTTGATTTTTAATGTACTTTTTATAGTTGTTGGTTGCGATGACTTCATCCTGGATTGCTTCCATGAATCCCTCCGTCTCTCCAAATAGATCCCCATCTCTAAGCCATTGCACTGAGGTATCGTAATCGGCAATTTAAAGAGCATGGGGAAATGTCATGGAGAGGCTCGGTCTTCCACGCCTTCAACCTGTCCTGGAATGTGGTGATAGTAGGATAGTTTTCACTGTTACTGAGATTCATTGGAGTGTGACCTTTGTCACTCGATACTACTGCTTTGTGTAGGGGAGACATTTCAGATATTGCAGAAAAGTACGTCTTGAGTCCTGTTACTTGACGATTACACAACACTTTCAGGTCCAATAAACTACGACCACCTGCTTTCCTAGGAATGTAAAGGCGTTCAACTGCGGCTTTAGGGTGGTACATCTGTATTTTATGAGAGTTGTACGTACCATCCTGTTTAAATTTTCAAGATTTATTATTATTCATATTATTATCATTATTATTCAATTTTGTCAGTCTATGTTTCGAGAACATATATTATATTGAATGAGCCAAAGCATACCATCGAAAGAAAAGATCTGGAGTGGAATCCACAGGGAATTTAATATAGACCCACGCCACGAGTCCATATTAAAAAATTCATTTACAAAAAGGACAATTCTCTAATGGAGGATCATTTTAGGGAGATCAAAAATATTTCATTAAACAGGAAGGGAATTAACATCTTTGATCTCACATCTCTCTTAAAATGAAATATTTTCGCAAGTACTTCGGTTTTCATTTCGATACTATTGATTTTATATGATTAAGATCTTCCCTTTCTTTCATCAATTTCCCCTTGTTAACTGCTTTCTATTTTACTTTACATTTTCATTTCTTTCCCTTTCAGTTTATCACTATATTCTTCCTTGTTTCTTGTGTGTACCATTTATTTAAATTTCAAAGAAGAAGACGTATTGTATATTAAGATATAATCGTACGTCTGCTCACAAATTTAATTTGTTTTAACCTCATTCTTGTTAAAATCAGTATAATTAGTTTCCATTTCATATTCTTAATATATTTCTTTTGAATACTAAGCTTCATTATGATTGTTATTAAATAAACTCTATTAAACTTTATATACTAATTTTTGAATTTATAATACTAGATTTAAGATTCATCCTGATTGGATTTTTGCTGGGTTCCATTCCAACCCTTGAGGTGTAAAACTGGAGAAGTCCTTAACTTGCCCTTTGGTAGGAATTATGACAACCTAATTTTCGTCAGTCTCACCATAATTTAAATTAAGTAATTATTATTTTGTTTATTTTTATTAGCCATTACAGGTAATTCTGTTAATAATAGATTTTAAAAATTGTATCCCAAAGTTAGAAGCAACATTTCACGTTAATTGTGAATATATCTGGAAAATAATATTTCCCTACGATTTTCCACGTGTTTATCATGTCAGTTGATATTTTTCGCGCTGGTTTATTTTTTCAAAGAGAAAATCTTATTACTCTTTACACATTTTCTTGCCAGGAAAACTATGCATAATTTGATGAAAAAATGTACTAAAAAGGAATATGCAGCAGACGCAGAGCAAAAGAAGCTCATTTACTTTAGAATATTTTCTTTACAAACAGAAAATGAATGTTTTTTATTAATCTCACATAATGGGTATAAGTTACATTGAAGTAAAACATACGTCTTCAAAAGCCACTAATTAATGAATAAACAAACGAAAAAGGATACTTGTGTCGACGTTTATGAAATGGACTTCACCGTATATAAGTAAATATTTGACTGCGTAATTATATTTGGAGGTTGTAACTTTGCAAGAGCATAAAATTGTTATAATATCTCATTAAGCTGTACTTTCAGGTCTGCTAATTCACGTTTCGCAAACAAGCGCGAAACATCAAATTGCGTCATATTATGTTTTGGGGATTACGTCATAAGCGCGAATTACCCACCTGAAGAATTTAGAGACTATTGTGCTAAAGAACGGACATCTACCGTAATTAGAGAAAAATCCATGTCACTTGAATTTCTGGATGAGAAAAATATTTGAGAATACAAATTCGCATTTTATATATTGAAGATTTTCATTCAAAAAAGCAAAAAAATGCCATTCATATTTTTTGTGTTATTTATATGTTACCAAGTTTCGTACTTTTCTGTATTTGGTTGAATGAAAAAATAGCATAATATTGACGTGTCAATTAAAAAGTAAAACGTTCTTGCCAAACCTTATAAATTACTTAATAAATACGTTTCATTTTCTATAGAATTCTTTAAAAGAATATAACTATTGATAATATTAAAGGATCGTTGATATCAAAGTTGCTAATAAGTTGGGTGACTGAAGGCACTTCCATAATCTCGTTGTGTTTTTCATGCTGCATTAATATAATAAATAAATGGAAATTTAAAAAAAACTTAGAAACCAAAAGCAAAAATTGAACATTATGTTGAAAAAAGTACCTACATGCACAGCAAAACTTCGTTACCAATTTTGTAGGTTACACTTTTTGTAAATTGAGATTCGATAGAATATAAAGGAATACAATAGGTAGAAATCTAACGATCGAAGTGCATTCGTTACAATTTTGTGTAAAAGAATTTAAAAGTACTAACTGAACTCTCGCTGCCATAAGGTGAACAACGAAATTATCCGAAAAATATATTTTAGACTTGCTATTTTCACCAGTAAACAGGAAAATAACATTGATAATTTTTAAGTCATTCATGACAAGAAATATTAGATAGGAATATTCAGCCACTAATTATTGAATCTAAAAATACTATCAGTTTGTGTGAGAAAGAAAGACGACCTGTCTCGTACTGAAGAGCGCACTCGCCTTCTATATCTGATGACGCTGGGCAAAATCCCGATTGATCCTTCTAGAATTTGCATTGGTGAACAAAGCGGGATTGCGGTGGGATTTATAGCGGTACTCCCGTTTCCAGCGTCTTTCATTCAAACAAAATTTTCACTCATCAACATTCACTTCGCACCTCATTTGCTCATCACCCTTGTCATTCCCATCATTAGGAGTCTATCCGTGAGCAGGCGGGGAGCGAGTACAACGCGGAATTTCTCTAACACAGAAGATATTCTGCAAAGATTTTTTCATATGGAAGAGAAAATAATCAGTACATGCTTTAGCAGGTATACGAGTACATAATGTGAGAATAGAACTCCAGGATATCGGAAACAGAAAGGGCAAAGGAAAAATAACTTTATTGTAAATATTTATCGGAAACAAGCAAAGGACCATCCCACCAATTCCAATCAATGTTCCACGGGCAGTGGCGGATTTAATACCTATAAAAGAATTTATTTAATACGACACAAAGGTTAACTTTCTCTCACCTGCCAGATTTTTATTCGATATGTCTTTTTGTCTTTGTTTATACAACAATGATCCCATCCAATTATTTGTGAGTTTTGGTCTGGATTCATTCAAAATATTCAATTACTAACCAAGAAAAGTGGTATTTTATAAGAGGAAGGGATACGAAATAATGGGAAAGTAAACAGATAGTGCTTCTTTAAACAATCATGTGATTTTAATGTAGAGAGCTCAAGAGGAAACATGTGTTACAGCACAGAGACCAGTAGCAATCGATCTTTTGTAGCTCGTAGCTCGTCTTGTTGAGGGAAAGAGCAAGCAAATGGTATGCAGCCAGTTGTTGCCTCCAAGCCGCAGGCGTGTGTCACAGAAGCAAATGTATGTGGTGTACTTTGGGGAAATGAGGCAAGATTAATGGGAGTTTGGTCGAGGTTAAGGATTGGAACATGGACTTACATTCTGACGACAGATAGGAGAACGAACATGGCGGGTGTAGCGTTGAAATAAAGATTGTAGCAATCGTGTTTAGATTAGGAAAGGTCACAAACGGATCGATTCTGTGAAATCAAAATATTGCATTTGATGAACAAGGGTGGCATGTAAATGGAAAGGGCTATAAGTGACTATAACATAATTTTATAAGAGACACAAAAACTGATTAAACGCCATAATTGATTATGAAAAATTATGGGAAAATCTCATTGATCAAGTTTTTGATGTTGCAACTAATGGTACATAAAAGATAAAATTTAATCCAAATTTCATGTGATCTGTTAAAATCGATGCATGTGCCATATAATTAAAATATGGAGAATATTCGAAATGCCATGTAATTTTTCAAAAACCGCTTCTAATATGTACACGAAAGAGTGTATGTAGTACGTCGTACAGTCATAATTTTGCCTGGCGATATGACAAATTATTGAAAAATAGTAAAACAATATATTATAAAATCGACTGTTATTGCATCATACATGTTAGTTTCGCAATAATGTATACGCCCATGATAGCTTCTGATATTCAGAAAAATTTAACTATAGTCACTTAGATTGATTAAAAAATCAATGACGTTGTCTAGGAGAACGTTTTTTGCGAAAAGAAATCATTTGAACTTACCTTTTCCATTTTCACGCTTTAATGACGTTTCAAATATTTTAAGTATTAAATGTACAAAATTGATCAAATTTTTAAATGATCTTATCATATAAATATTTATTTAGTTTATATAACAAATACTTCACAAAGTTTTATTATCTTTAAATAAAAAATAACATTTACATTATGGCAACTTGTGATGAATGTTACACAACACAATTTTTCTTTGAAATATCCTTCACTTAAATCAAAATAAAAGAAGAATTGAATTGTGCACGATGGTCGTGGCGTGGAATTAGTGGGGCTCGTCACCTCCAGGCAGAATGACAGGTGAGTCGTCGTCACACCTGTTCACTCAACATTGCCAGAGACTAGCAAGGAACAGTTGTTGTACTGCACAACACAGTATCTGGCAAAAACGAAGCCGCGCAACTCTCTCATCTTTATTCCGATTGTTATTCATACGTTAATATATATAAAATTACAGTTCATAATCGATGGATGAAGTACTTTCACATTTTTAATATACTTCGTAGTGCAACAATGTAACTGCCATTTATAGTTTAATTTATGTTATATTACACTAAATAAATATTTCTTGCTAAAAGCTCAGTTTATAACTATACTCGGAGGACAATAAGCTAATTTACTTAGTGGAAGCAAGCAAGGGACCATCCCATCAATTTCAATTACTCGCGGAAAAACTCGGTCCGGGATGGAAGATGCATTCCATGCCTAGGTACAACCAAGCGTAGGTCGAGTAATAAATAATATTAATATCTTTATTATGAATGGTAAGAAAAAATTGAGAAGCGTGCATTAAGAATTAAGAAGAAAATTAAGAACCTTGATGGTTTTCATCGTGAATCCCAAAAATATATTCACCTTAAAAAGCATAATTTTGAATTTTAATGAATAACGTACTTTTAATCATTTAAGCGAACAAGGTATTTTCGTTACATATTATTAAGTATTTAAGAGTTTTACGCAAACATGACTTTCGGAGCATGTATTTATTCATAGAGAATATATCAAAAGTATCTCATTTACGCACGCATTTCTTCTAGTAACACAGACTTCTTATGTTACTTTGTCATAACATCCTGTAAAAATTTTCTTTCCAAGAAAGGTCTATTTTCTATTTTTCCATATCAAGTCAAATTCATAATCGGGTATAAACGATTTTAGTCTCATGCCAGACAGAAATGTATAATTCAAACCAGGAATATTTTTGCATACAAGATCACATAGATTTTCATTCTTCTTTATTTCTGCACGTTAGTGGAATCCAACGCTAGAGGGCTTCATAATGTAGTATGAACGCCGTCTCGAGGCGTCATAAAATTTAAAATAAATGTTATTGAAACTGGACACTTCCAATGTAAGGATCAGGATATAACAGACGTGATTCTATCAGATGACTAATAAGAAAGACGCCTTCAACTAAATATCTTTAAAAAAAGATATATGCATTTGTGTTGCAACGAATATATTTTTTTCGTTTATTTAGCTTCTCCGTGAAGAGCATATATAGTGTTTATGTCGTGTATCTCTGGTAATTATACCAACATCTATTTACTTTCAATATTTCAACAGTTCCTTCATACATAGGTGGTGTCATGAACAACCATCAAAACATAGAAAAATACAGGAACTGGATGGGACAATTGGAGAAGAGATCCCCAATCAAGAACAATTTTTTTTCTGAGATGTTTTGAATAAACCTAAAATTAATTACTTAACAATATCGTAGATCCTTTTTATATTTACGATCAATCTCAATAGAATATAATTTAATGCAACAAATAAACTTTTTACATCGTGACATGACTAATAGAAAACGATAAGGAAACATATAGAAACAATATAAAATATTTCAATCATAAATACAATCTATGCATGCAAATTATGAATATAATAAGAAAAGTCATTGTAAGGAAAATAGCGTATGACTAAGACGAGGACAATAAACTAGTTCATTCTCCGGAAGCAATGATGGGAACATCCCATGAATTCCAATCGGGGACCCTAAGACTCCATTCCAGCTGCAAGTGTGTATATTTTACTTATATACTTTGTTCCCCTTACAAATTCTCAAGAAGGGAAAAGAATTTGGAAATATTTTTGGTTTTGAAAACAGATTGGAAATGTTCATTACATGGGTGTATATCATAAATGTTTCTCCTCGTACTGAAGCAATGTACCGCTAAAAATTAAACAATTTTCAAATTTGTAATTTTGTTTGCTTTGCTCTTCACACTAGAATCCGTTGGTATGATTTATGCTCAAAAATGCGTAGGATTTTTTAAGTTAAATTTCATGAATTGAGTAATTTTTATTAGATGAAAATTTGACATATTGTAATAAATAATTCATTTCTGCATGTTTTGGCTGACGTAGGAAAGGATGGCTGTCTGGCTGATTGAAGGGTCTTTTGTGTAGAATGGGTGACCTCAATTTTTGTAAATTAAACAGACAACCGTCAACGGAAAACACTACATCACGGGACGAGGCATCACATGATTATAGGACGATCAGTGATAGGTTGATTGAGGCGACAACGTCATAGAATCATAACCAATCGTGGGAGATCACATAAGAAACACTTTTACGAATTATTGGATAAAGAGTTGGTGACGTATGAGATGGGCGGAGTCAAAATGACTGTGCTTGGTAGGAGAAGATGGGATGAGATTATTTAGACGAGGACTCATGCGCTTACGAGAGGATTATAACACATTATACATTATTAGAAATCGAGAGACACCGGAGATCGCGAGAAGTCCGGTCGATATTCGTCTGGTTTGCTTTCATTGTTAAAGTCGATTCCCAACTACTACTACTTTGACCTCTTATGGCAATTATCAGCTCGTACAAAATATTTAAATTCACCGCGAAGTACTACTTCGAGGCACTCATTTTATCGATCAATTTATCGAGTTAACCGATACACAATCGATACCGGTGAACGTGAGGGGAGTCTTGAAAGAATCTACGAGGCCACATCACGAGACGATGACTGGAGGGCACCTGATTGGGTATTTGGCGTAATTAAAAACGCCAATGAGACGACTCCTTAGATATCCCTTCTTCGCTGCTCCGCCTCCGCAACTTCTTCTTCAGATGATGACTGGCACCGATTCGCAATCACTAGAGGTAATCATTTTCGAAGAGCCAATGACGGCTCTCTATTTTAAAATCAATTTATGTTTGGATGATTAACTTGTGTTAACCTGTATTGCAAAGACAATGGGGAACTAATATAAGCAATCTCATTGGTTGGGGCTGTGCTCCGACCTGATTGGACGGACTTTAATATTTATAAACAGTTACAATGTCCAATGAGCTTTCAGCTTGATCCCGTGTTTGAACGGACCAGATCCGTTATTTTCTATCAAATATGAATGAATTATGTAAATTCCGTGGTAGTTTGATATTTGTAATGTATTAATGATTTGTGGGATGTTGTATCTGTATTTTGGGGGAATGTTAAAGGGGGATCAGTTATTAGCATAGCATTTATTTATTTGATATGATGTAATTATACTACATTTTTATGACAAATGTGTTTCCTTTGAGAAGGATTAATATGTATTTCACGCTAATTTACCTGGCCGAACCCATTTCCTTATCTTTAAAATTGTAGTCATATGACAACTAGGCATAAATCACTACCCCGCCGCGTGAGCCAGGTCGCTTTCCCGAAATTCCATTGACAAACAAACTCTTTCACACGGTTTAACACTTATTCGAAACTGAGATAAAAAATGATGTATACATAACTAGAAGAACTACGAGGCGCCACCCGGGATTTGAAAATAAATTTAAAACAATAATTACTGGATGTTCAAAATTTTACAAGTCTCGAATAAAACCTGGGAAAATTATTTATACCCATTGTGAATCAAACAAAAAATTAAAACATTCCAAGAAAAAATGGTTCTGTGAATTGATATATTCTACTGTATAGGCACAGAGAGTATTTAAATATCTCTCAACAAATCTGGATATTTTAGCTCATTTTCCCGGCGTTTCCTCGGATTCGTATATAATATTCTAAATTCGCATTTTAATTCCCGTTTCTCTACTCTCGTGATATTAAATTTTTACTTTTGTGTATTTAAAAAATTAAATATCACGAAGAAACCTACAAAAACACGCACATTTCTCAGTATTGCGTGCTGTTATGTACATAATTAAGAATTATTTTAAAATTGAGGCAGATGGAAAAACATTTTGCACGGAACGCTTAATAAGCAAAGCACATTTATAAGATCTCTGAATTGGTTTTCATTTGAATTTTAGGTTACTCACTTGAAAACAATATTCTTCATAACCTTTACACCATGTTGCTTCTACGATTCGGTCACTTAGATTATACGTTTAGTGGATTGTCCACCTCGCGTAACGCAATCAAACTCTGGAGGACACATTAGAAAGCTTCATAGTCAACAGTCATGGGAATGAAGATTCACATCTACTGATTAGCACCCAATTTCAATTCTTTTTCTGATCTTGTAATTTATCAATAGTAACCATTAAGAACAATTAGTTACCCTTAAGACGTGTCCTTTAAATTTTCAAATAATTTCATCCATTTCTTTTTCCAATTTCTATGCCACAGACATTCCACAGATTTCACTTTTATTAAAATAAATGATATGAAATATAATAAATGTTCCCATCCAGTTCCTGTATTAGCGCTTATGCTTTTACTATTGACTAGGGATGGAAGTCTGACGTCGCTTGCTCCGAATTGAAGCATGTTCTCTCGCACTGACTAATATGCTAGTGAGTCGACGTGAATGAACACGGAGATTAACCAGGGATGTCCCTGAATAAGCCCTCTAATGTTGACGTACAGTACGAGGTTATCTCTTATACACAGTTACATTTCTACACAATCCCATTTCTACGCAAATATCAGTGGACCGAGGGTTTTTTAGTGATGACCGTGCGGGACAAATAGCTAGGGCATTAAAGACACAAAATGTAGCTGCCGCAAATCATGGTGGTTGGAACCAAGGGAAAGTTATCGTATCTAATAACAAAAACAATCAATTTAATTCTTTAAATGTAAAACATAATTAAATTTAGTATGGTAATTTAAGTTTATTTTACCGGACTCTCGTATATTAAACTTAAAAATGTTCTTTCTCACTTTTATATATTAGCATCTTCTTTTTTAAGACGTCGATATTTGTTTTTATTGTGATAACTTTCAATGTCTCATATGTTCATTTTTACTAATAAAGCTGTAAAACGTAATTATTAAAAACCTATCTATGTTTTGAATATTTGATTGTTTTTATTTTACAATCTCGTTAAATCTCATCGTGTATTATCGAAGTACAATTAGTGGAATGAAGCCGTGTTCTCGGGCGTATCCACAATTGTTTCTACAGTGGTTGCAGGTTGAAAGGTCATCTGGTGTCTAAATATGAAGATACTATAAACAAACAAACAAACAAACACGCGAATTTAAAGATTTAGATGATGAATAATACAAAAATTATACATGATTTTCTGAAAAAGATATTAACAATTTCGCAAATATTTTTTGTTAAGATGTAGCAAAAAGTTAATCAGTTCCTCAGTAAAAAAAAATTTTCTCCCCAAAGTTTCGATCCAACACTGAAGTAATCCACAGCAGTTCTAAGACTTAATAATTACTCGGTTCCCCTTTAACAGATACATCTCACTATCTTCCGTCGCTGTTCCTTTCGCTTGAACAGGCGTCGCTGCTTCTGTTTTTCTGCACGCGTCAACACGCGCTCCTCCGTCAACAGCGTCCGCTGTCGGAGTCACCATAGTCGTCGCAAATTTGTCTCCCTGTAGATGTCACATGCTAGTGGCCCTTAATGAAGGCCTCGCTGTGTCACAGCATCCGCCCATGGGCTCTCGGGTCCCCCGCGCGCGCGCGTCAGAGACGCGGACGATAGAGGGTGGCGGGAAGGAACCACCGTCTGTGAGCGCCACCGCGCCAGCACCGCACCGCACCGCACCGCACCGCACCGCACCGCCGCGCCGTTGCGTTTGAGGAGGTGGAAGTGGAGGAGGAACGGGTGTAGTAGCAGTGGTACGTCGACGGCGGCGTCTGCAGCTCCTCACCGCAGTTAGTCTACTAATTAGGCTTGTGCTCGCTTCAGTCGGGTGCACCGTAGAAGCGGCAGAGGTCGTGGTGACGTCGACGCGACTTCCCTACGACGTCGGTGCTGATAGCTGCGAGGGGACGGAGGAGTCTGCGAGGGGAGATACGAATGATGACCGGCACTGGTAATGATAAGGTGGTGGCAGCGGCGGGGTGGAATCCTCGAAACGGAAGGGGCCGTGGAAGAGGGAGCCCTGCCAACCCCAGTGGCAATGGCAGTGATGAAGGTGATGTTGGCGATGGAGGTGGAGGAGTCGCGAGTCACTGCGAAGCGTTTCGCGTCGCTAATCTTGACGTCGTCGCGCGGGAACCCGCGTCCCCGCCGTATGTTAAAGAGGAAGGGGTGTTGGAGACCTTGTAACGCTGTGGAGGGAATAAACGCTCGTGGTGGGGCCGTGTTTCGCGTCTGAAGCGTTTGCTTGATCCCGTCGCCTGATCAAGGGGTTTGGGCCGACGTCTTCCCTCAGGAGGAACGCTGAGCTGCCCTGAAGCCGATGGTAATTTGCATCTCTCCATGACAGAGTGGAGTTAAGCGTTTTGCACGCAATTTCTGAGTAAATACTTGTGCATATATTTGGTGAGGCAGAGGTCGAATGGCGTTTCTCCGAGGAAGAAATGAAACTCAGAAACAATGTACCTCAGACTGATGAGAGCTTGGCTTTTGTTATCTGAATTTCTCAGAAATACGTACAATTTATCCATTTATAAACCATTTTGGGTTGGATTAATTACGTCAAATACGCTAGACAATTAAGCAATTAAAAAAAAAAATACGTATATGAAATATGTGGATTAAACGATATACAGTGGAGCCTCTTTAACTCGAAACGTGTTAACTCGAAATCTTCTCTAAAACGAAGAAATTAGCCTTTCCTTTCCGTTGAAGTACAAAATACCTACAACTCGAATTATTTAGACGCTGTAACTCGAACCAAATATGATTTTCCAATTATGTACTATCTATACATATCACGTTCTCTAACTCGAACTACAAATCTAGCGGACTCTATAACTCGAAAAAGCAGTATGTAAACTTTGTGGTCTCTGTAAATCAAAATTCTTTTCGCAAGATTCTTAAATTCCAAGCAAATTCATTGTCGTCAATAACCAATTCCAAGAAATGATTTCGTACTTTCATTGAAAGATGTAGTGATATCGAGGACAATATATTTAGTGACTTGTTTACAATCGAAAATACAATTGAATTGTATATTGTGTTAATTCCTTGACTCGAAAGAAAATTACAGATCTTTTAACACATGCATATTTTCAAGTTGTTCCATTACCATGAAATAATATTTATAATGTTGATATGTACAATACAATAATTCTGTAATAAAATAAATCTCTATAAGTCGAATTTTTATTTCTCATGACTATATAACTTGAATAACACATGCTTCTATAAGTCCTGGCCCGGGTTTTTCTCCGTTCTTCCTTCGGTTAGAGGCGGATTTCTTATACAGGTTCTCTAGGCTTTGTCTCGGGGCGTGGTTATTGTAACAATACATCGTGAATTTAGTGTTATTTTAATTCTTATGATTTTTAAACACTATACTCAGAATAATCGATAGTTAGATAATAATTTGTACATGTAAATAGTTTGCGTTAAATTACGAACACTCCATTAGTATTATAACTCGTAGCTAACTTATCATCTTATCTAGGAATTTTTTCTGAAATTTTTGAATCCGCCTCTGCCTTAGGGTCCTTGATCGGAATTGATGGGATGGTCCCTTGCTTGCTTCTGGAGAGTAAATTAGTTTATTGTCCTCCACGGCGTCATACGCAGTTTGTACTGTTTTTTTTTTGACAATAAATTTATTAAGTCGAAAATGATGTTAAAAACTCCTTATCTGGAAGTCCTCTATAATTCGAAATCTCGTAAACTCGAAACCTATAACCTATCCCTTAAAGTTCGAATTAAAGAGGCTCCACTGTATTTCTAAAAGAGTTGAAATTTGGATCGGTATCAATAGAAATACAGAATGACGAAGATATGAAAAATGAAATGTAGCAGCACTTAAAATATACCAAATATAACGTACAATACATAAAATATGTTTAATTGCTTCGTAGAAATTTTACTAAATATTGAATATTTAAGAAGATAAACAACGTGTGGGAAAAAAATTCTCTTTTCATCATTATACTACTTTTAAATCTTTTCATCTGCTGATGAAAGTATTGTCTTGATATTTCTAAAGAATATTGATTTCAGTAATCATAAACTCAGATTCACAAATTATAACACAATGATAAAGTGCAAAGGGCTGCTAATAGTGTGAAGAGTATTATCGCTAGTGTGGAATGAATTTCCATTTACTTCTATCTATCACGAGTGAGAATTCACTTTGGTATTTGAGGGAAGTTATAAAGTGAGGATTCAATCGGATCAACGAAAGAAGTCCTACACAATTTGGTCTTGATTTACTGTTTCTGGATCAATACTTCTTGCATATTCCAAGAAATCGCACGCATGATAAGGTGGGTTATGGTCTTTACGAAACTGTTATTTCAGGTCAATGTATAAAATAAAATTTTTACCATTTTTGAATTATGGAATTGATGTACGCAACAATTTTTTGAGAAAATTGTTTCACTTATAGACTGCTCCAATAACGTTTTTCTACGAAGTGAAAAAGATACTTAAAATATTTGACATGCGCTTTATTTTAAAGAGACATTGAACTTAGATAATTCAGTTAAGTTTGTTATACATTGAATTCTTATCTAATAGGTTGAATCCTTTGCAAACATCGTTTGACTCTATTTCCCATGAAAAGTACGCGTACTGAATAACTCATTTGCGCTGAATAGAAAATCTTGTTAGAGAGAAGAAAATACGTGTCTGTTTCTCAGTTCCGGATAAAACGTCTTGACATAGGCTATGGGAAGCGTGTTAGTGCAAATGTGGTTTTATTTTGAGGCTTCAAATAATAATTGTGTGGACAGGACATCGCAAAAACCCATCCAATCAATCTCCACAACACAGAATTATTTGATATACGTAATTAAATAAATAATAAAAAACTTACAACTTTTTATGGACGAAATATATGTGTGTGTGTTTGTGGGTTTTTTCTACATAATATATTATCCGTCCATCAAACGACATAAGTTTTTCATTATTTAATTAGGTTATATCATAGACGTTAAATGTAGTAGTGTTTTGATATAAGTACTATAAAATATTACAATTATGAAATATGATTTTTCGTAGCAAATATTCAGTAACCTGGACAGGAATCAAAACTAAATCCCTAGATAGAATGAGGCATATTAAGTGATACTATTGTACTTCTAAATAAGATAAAACATAATAAAAGTACAATTTATATTTAATTATTGAAGAGCTTTTAAAAAATTAACTCTAAAAATAGTACTTCATAAATGTGATGTTATGTTCTCCTGTAACTGGATATTCCTATTTTTCCCAATTCCTCAGCTCACATCATGTGGTTAGATGGAAGAGCAGACCTCGCTGCATAAAAGTAAGTCAATAAATAAACGCTCGAAGAGGGTGTCTGAAATACTGCAGGGAGATCAGAGCAGTGTAACGCAAGTGTCACATGCACAGAACTTAGTGTGCGAGGAGAAAGTAAAGAAGTCATACCGCCAGGGTCTATCGGCATGGCACAGCCGTGTTAACTCCATGATTAATCACAATCATGTAGATTTTCGCATGTCGAGGGAAGATAAAATGGAGTGTTAAAAAGTTTAAAAAATTATGATAGCAGAAACTCGAATTACTTTTACCTATGATTTGGGTTCCAACATCCATAGAGTATTAAAATTTACGTTGCATTTGTAATTGGATGAGAAATTTCTCCTTGAATAGATAGTGTTGAGACACATTAGTGAACACTGATTTAAAACAATTCATTGATGTATTAAAAATGCTACAGAGGTTCAAAATAAAAAATATTTGCCCACAGGTGATTCAAAGTTTCAAACTCCTTTCAAACTATATTTTGCAAAATCTTTACAACCAAATATTTTTATTCCAAATTCCATACGTATGTATGTATAAATTCTACAACTATTAACGTCCATTATGTAATCAAAATAAATAAATAATTTAAGTACCGCGACCTTAATATAAACGAATGTCCTTTATTTTATTTTATTTGCAGCACCTGTATGTTGTTAAAAATGCAGAAAATAAAAGGTATGTTTACACGTACATATTATATGAGAGAAATTACTAATAATAGGCTATTTGTGTCTATTTTGGGAAACTCTCCTGTCATTTCTTTTCGAATCCTTCAGAGTTCTAGACCTGACATTTTACAAATCTTTATTGGTAGAAAAGTAGTTAAAGCCAAAAAAATTTAATTCAAAAATATTCATTCTTGAAAATTTTACAAATATACCTCATTCAATATCATTGAAATCGTTAGTACAGAATTTGATTAATACTTTGATTGACTCGATAATTCGTAGATTAATTTTGTACAGTACTCTATTAACTGCATGTATCTATTCTTTATGGATCCACTCTATCAACGGATTGGTCCATCTATCATCGGACGCAATTTTTTTCTTCCTCATTGTGTCAGCTCCGCTATTCATTCTACAATTGGAACAGATGGCGGAAATTCGCTGTCGTTAATCCTAACCCGATGTAGTGCTTTCTCATTGAAAGTTTTGTTTTTGAGAAAGTGAGTGTTGTAATATAATTGTGAAGTGAATCCCACATATCTTTCACAATTATGGCTTTTATGGGCTTTATTAACGAGAAGGAAATCTGTGTCTTCACTTTGCCTCGTGACGTTTGTGTCAATGAACGGATGTTTTAGGATTCCTCCGTACATACTTTGTGATCGTGCCAACACCGAAAACTTTTACAATTATCGGGAGAGTCTCTCAGTTCATTTCTTTCAGCGCAGAGGAAGAGATTGTACCAAATCATTTGAGAATGAGGGAAAACAGAGTCATTTTATGGCCAAATTCTCGAGTCACATTAAATCACTCCGTAGAAGCTTAAACCTATATCCATCATACTAATGAATAAATAATACACCTTTGTGATGGTCAAACAGAAAATCAGTAGCACTCCGAAATAAATGGAGTAAACTCGGAAGATCATTTTATATATATTTTGGTACTAGTTAGTTTGATTCATTAATCTGTTTATAATATATAGTTTACGAGAGTATAGTACGACTGATGGAGATCAATAGTGCTCCGTGAGGCGATTATAGGTGAAAAATCCGTCAATGGTTTCGACTGACGACAGCTTGAAGTATTTGATACACGGAGGGGGAAAACCATATCATTTATGAGTGCAATATGAACATATAATAAGTAAAGAATTAATGTCACTTTGTGGAATAGAAGTCCCAAAAAAAACTGATCCTGGCAAACTTAGGGATGCAGGTACGAGTCCGACTTGAGAAACAAAAATTTACTGAACATTTCAGATTTCATTCAAATGACCATTTGTTCCTCCGTGGCTCGGGTGGTAGCGTTCTAGTTCATCATCAAGACTTACTGGGTTCCATTCCCGGTGGGACCAGACAAATATTGTAACTTTTTGCATGTTCCAGTTCATATAGCTGCGACTTCTGAAAAGCAAACCCTCCTTCCTCTATCCACATCCTACTGCTCCTGGTATCAATAACTGTAACTATTACTAACAACTCCTTCTAACCCCTCCATGTGGGCCAAGTTGTTAGTAAACCCGGCTAAACAGTCCACCCACTAAAAATATTCTACTACCGAACTCCTAACTCCTATCGCTCCATGTAGATTAGCTTTAAAAGAACGCTGCATTTCCCATTTACAAATACTACAATGCAAAAATAAAACATTTATTTCTCTGTATCTTTTACTAATTAGATCGGGAAACACAACGTACTCAGCTAGTGTGTATAGTAAAAAAGATCTCATGGTAGAGTATTGTGATTCCAAAAATATTTAAACAATGAAAAGTTACAAACTCTTTCAAAAAAGCTATTTCTCCAATTTTTGCGAAAATCTTCTTGGGTGGAATGTGAATCAAAATTGCAATTAACAATTAAAATCACTCCTGCGAGGAGCGCTCATGAATACCTGAGTAACGTTTTTATCCTCATAACATCAAATATAAATATAACTGTTATTAAACCAAATGGCTAAATAATGAAATACTACGATGTATTTTTCGAAACATGCTTGGAATGGCATGTAAATATTTTTTGCTTGAAAGTGGTGATATCTGGTTGGCAATATATGGTGGATGAACATTCTATCACATACTCATCACAATGGTCTTTTAATTTACTGTTAGTACAGCTTACAATATACACATTAAAATAAACAAATTTGTTTATAAACTTCATTCAACTGACGATGGCAATAATCAACTGCTCAAACGTAGTGTTATTTAATAAAAATTTTGTATACATAAAAGGTCGAAATAAATATTTCTAATAAATTATGATAGTAGACGCGAATAATATCAATATAATTTCAGATTCAAAATCTTATTGTACATTCAACTAAGCAATTCAGCATTGACAATTAATAATTTTAAGAGCGAAGGTACTATTCCCAATTGTGGTTGGTACGTACACGCATATACATATAGTAGCTTCACTGCAGTGGAATATTTGACAAAATGTTTTTTGGTTTGCGCCAAACAAGGAAGTCAAATATGTTCGTCACCGCTGAATTTTACAATTTGAATAATAAATTATTTTTATGAAAAAACTATACTTGCATCTTTTTTTAAGTTTTTTTCTTAATATTCGGAGAGAAAAACAAAAGGTTTCCTCTACAAAAAAAATAAACCAATAAATTTTAATGAGGTGTCAGGTGGGGCTAATTCCAGGTATTCTAATTAGTGAAGGTCTAGCCAAAAATTCTGGACCGTTTTGTCGTTTACTTCGGCTCCTCATTTACACGAAATCTGTGGCCAGATGTTGTAACCAGAATTAAACACTATGGTGTTAAAAGAAACCCTTTTAATGATCCCCACCATAAAACAAAACTACGTTGTTATACTAATCGAGCAATGAATATGGGTATACATTTTGGTGACAGGGTTAACGAGTTTTTATGAAGTTAAGTTTATAAAGGACAACACAATATCGAAACATTATTGGCTCTGTTACGTATCATCGAACAATTCTGAACCTCTACTCTCCTGCCAATGATGTTTAACACGCGTACAGTTCACTCAATAACAGTTATTCTGCCAGCAAGTGACCATCATTGCGTTCGCAGGGCGACGCGCAGTGGCATGCCAAAGTGGGGGGACTGTGACGTGCAATAGCAGGGTTTGGCAGTCGCAGTAGCGGCGGCGGCGGCGGCGGAGGATGCTAGCTGGCTGCTACTTGCAGCTGTGAGAGACGGGTCAGTCGTCGCCGTCCCTCTTGCTTCTAACTGACCACGACGCGACGTGACAGGGCGAGGTGCAATCCTAACAGCAGATAGCAGCACATTCGGAGTGACTGGCAGTTCTGGAGATCGCTCGTTCCTCTGTTGGAGCGAAACAGTTGAGCTCTCACTCTCGCTCGGGCTTTGCCTGATGCAAGAGGATCCAAGCGAGGCGCAAGGGCCAGACTGGTGCACTAACCATAGGGGTTTCACTGGATACAAGTAATGGCGAATTAACGAGAACCAAAGACTGTAATATATTACGTCATTTATTTTTAAACAATTCTTAAGGTATTATTTCGTTCCGTAGAGAAATCCATAATCCTGTGACTGGATCAATAAATAAATAAAAAATATTTGAGTTCAGTTTCGATAGTTATTATATTTCCTCGTCCAATAAGAAACATACTTCTATACAATTTCTAACAATAAAATACCACCTGTTCGTCATATGTACCCATGACTTCTTACTAGCATTTTTCTAAGGCTCATCGAGAGAAATAATTATTAATGTCAAAATCATCTCAATTGTTCGTTTTAAAGTCATTATTAAATGAAGTATTGTTTTTATTTTTACTGAGAAGAGAAAGTTTTTTGAACGAAATGGTCAGTTGAGCGAAAAAGTATTTTGTAAACCCCTGGCACAGCTATGCGCTATGACACGGTGCAAATCTCGCGGCAGATAGTTCCGACGGCAGGCAGTAACCGTCAGACTGTATGGGCGAACGCTTGCCCCCTCGTAGCAACCTGGAAGCCCCCTACAACGACGCCATGTCTCCCGCTTCGCCCATCTTTGATATGCAAACCAGATATGCACCAATAAATATTGTGCTACGGAGTAGCTTCACGCCGCCGGCGCCTCCACCGGCGCCGCCTCCCGGGGGTTTCCTCACCCCGCCCCACGCACGCCGCCCCTTCCCGCCTCTACCCCGACTGCGCCGCGCCGATCGCATGCCCAAGGGCGATCGTTCCATATTCATGCACTAGCGCCGTCATTAATTAATTAGGCCCGTCCCCACTTACCCGGGACCGTATTGCCCCACCCCGATACCGCCTTCATAACACCTCCTTCCCCATCCGACACGACCCCGCCCCCCGTCTCGCGGAAAAGGCGGCGGTGGCGGCGACCGGTGCGAGTGGACCTCGAAAAGTAGAGCGGTAAACCCATCCGGAAATTACATCCTCACCGCGATAGCGAAAGGGACACGGAACGACAGAGGCCAAACGAGGGAGAGGAGGTCGACGTATATGACACCTACTATTAGGAGAATCATCAAATGAAGAAGAAAAGCTTTCCAGCGATGACGAGCCGACGTAAACATTAATGAGCATTTTGTTGGAAAGAGGAAATGAGAGAAGTAGAAAATCGGACGAAGGAAGGTATTGATTTCGCAAGGGGTTAGCTTACGGATTTCTGATGTATTTTAACGAATACTCGGATAATATAAATCATCTGCGTCACTAATTACACTTGATGAATTATAATGTAATTATGTTATTTTTTTCGTTAAAGTATGACGAAATTAATAGATTTTCTAAGTCTATAGGCATTTAATTAAACTACTAATTGACTAAAATTTAATACATAGAATATTAACGCATTTCAAAATAGAAAATAAATGCTTTCTGAACATTTTTTGCGTTTTATGTTGTTTTATCACTTCTCAATATTTTACTCCCTCACCGAATATGGAAAAATTATTTCCACACATTTTTTTACCCATACGAGAACCATGTGTGGCTATGGTGCTGACGGTGGATTTGCTGTATGTTGGAGTTAAGTACGTCTCTCAACTTCTCTGTCATCCTTTTGTGTCTTTTTTTGTTTTTTCAATAAAAGCACTCTACGTCGAATGGACAGCTCGCTCAATCCGGAATCAGAGTCATCTAGAGAGATTAAAATTTTACCTCCAGATACATTAATTATAAATGGCAGCAAATACCTAAAACCATCCTCTTGGCCACATATCAGTGTGATGAACAAACAAAGCGTCAGCAGTTCCACAGCAAAATGGCTTCGAAAGCTATTCATTAGAAGATTCCCCAAAGAGAAAGCGAAGTTTTTGTGTGGAAAGAATATTGATGAACGGAAATTGGAAATGGGAACCGATAAAATACAGCGTTCTTTCAGTAACATGAAATGCTGGAGGAGCCAAGAATACAGAATATATCATATCCTATATAAAAGATGACACAAAAAATATACTCGTAGTACATATTTCTTGTTTTACATCAAATCTTGTGTTACGTTATTCTCATAAAATACACTTTTCAACAGTTTATTATTCTATTCCGCGTTTTTTTGCACTTACAAATACTAGTTAATTTGAAATTTGTATTTTTACGTCGTCTGATATTTTTTGTATTGTTTTGGCTTTATATAGTATTTAATACTGTCTAAAATTAGTATTATCATTTTATTCACAAAATGTTTAAATTTCTGAAATAAAAGTTATTAATTTTTTTGTGGGTTTAAAGCGAGGGAGCGAGAATGTCTGAAGTTAAAAAGGAAACATTTCTCATTTTGATAATAATTCTACACGTTTAATAAGACTTGTTTATTTTAATTCTACTCATTGAAACGCTCGAAATCAAAGTTTGTTTCATTTGTTCACAATTTTTAAGATATAAATTTCTAAACTTATGATTTTCTTAAGGTGTGGCTCAATATTTCACGTGCAACTGATTTATGTGTGATATCACAACGGAGCTGCAAAAGTAATAAAAAAGTAAGGATGCTGAAAAAAATAATATAGAAACGGAATATAGCACCTTTTAGCATATGACTGATGCATTACAATATTATAAGAATCGAGTTTTTCAAATTACAAGAATTATTTCAAAATATTTAAGAACCCAGAAATTTATATTCACACTCGCACATACATATCAAACAGCAATTTTTTTCTAAAAAAACGTCTTTTTAGTCTCGTGTGCAGTTTCTTTCTTCATGAAACTACGGAAAAAGAGAGATGCACAAGAGATGTACAAGTATTTTATAGTTTAAAAAGTTAGGATGGAAATACTACCCAAGAAAGAATTATTTTGTTTTAAAAGGATATGAAATTAATCGTTATAAGGAAATAATCTTGATCTCGTGTCACAATAATATCACTGAATTTTTGAAAAAATAGGAAATAATACAAACATAAACACTAGAATATTGATAATGTGTTTATTCACACAAGTATTACTTAATTTCAAGTTTGGCACAACTAAGTACGTGAATTTTTTATTATGACAACAAATCAACTGATTAAGAGTGTGAAATTGTTCGGAGTATTTGTCAAAACGTTACCACGTGGAGGAACAATTTTAGAAAGACACTGAGCGCTACGGAATCATTCATATTCATGGGCACTTATTGCGTCAAATTTAACACAGTAGACAGTCAACAGAATTAGACTAAATATTTGAAATAAAAATAATTCAGAACTCGAATTTCATCACGCAGTTTCAAAATTATTAAGATGGACAAGCGTGAAAACGCGAGACTGTGATGTTTTCATTAACCTACTTCCATTTTTAACCTGCTGCGATTTTGCTCATTTTTTACGCTGCAGGAGGAGGGTATGTTGATTCACGGTGATGTTTGTCACCGTAGTGGGAGGACAAAACAAACAAAAAAATCCAGCGAGATCTTACAAGAGAAGACGCAAAGCAAAATAGCCTTTTTTTAAATAACAAAAAGAAAAAATCTTTTACGATCGAGAAATCAGTGTCATTCAAAATAATAAACTTTTGAACTGTGCTTTAATTGGATAAAATATTTTCCAAGAAGCTCCAGATTGAATCAAGAGCCTGTAAGCGTGTGTTTTAGTCTTAAGAAGCGCAGGATAAACCCGCATATTGAAGATCTTAGCGATCTTTATATGACACGGTTCCCGTACAAATTTATATGTCATTTGTAGCTGTCAATATTTTAGGCATTGTAGGAACCGTTTTTTGGAGGTTCTACGTCTCCTGTCTAAGTGCTTTGATTTAACTTAAGCTTTATTATACTCAGGAAAATCAGATTGCTGATGGTTGATGAAATTGTGTAATCACTCTCAAAGGTGAGATTCGTTCTTAAAAGAAAGAACTGAAAGCTGCAATACAAAACGTGGAGAACTATGTTGCTAGCTTCCTTTTCCATTATTATTATTAACCCAAACTGTAAAATTAATTAAACCAATGCACAAGAATTGCGTAGATTTCAGTCATAAACCTTAATTTTCAGGGATACATGAATATGTTTTGCAACCAAGAACATATACCGTGTGAAAAAAAAACAGGGACAAGGACTGTGACAAAAAGGAAACGGAAAAAATAAAATTATTTTATAAAAAAACGCACGCACTATATATTTTTATTACATTTCACTTGAAAGTTTATCTTGATGTAAAATACATCACAATATCTTTTGAATGATAAGGAATAGAAATATGAACAGAACGACACAATATTATTATGAAAAAACAAAAACTGTAATTGGGAGATATAAATTCATTTACGAATACTTTCATCATTTGCTCATTTTAATTTAAATGGGAGCGAGTTGAACGTTAATAATTAAGAAAAGATCATACATATCTAATAATTAAGAAAAGAACGTGCGATATCAGGAAATTTAATTGAAAATGAGCCAGTTTAGTATCGAATTGTTTAAATCACCGGCGTTGAACTTATCTTAGCTCTTTTCCATGCACTTCTATCTATCGGGTCTGCACGGGATGGGTTTTGCCAAAAAGTTGCCCGAAGAATAAACCTAATGGATTGTAATTATTTATTTGTTACGGGATATTTGGATTCTCATCGATAAAATGATATTATTTCAAGCTGGAATTTCTTTATTTTAAAAGTATTTTTAATATTTAGCATTATAATGAAATTTTTTCATATTTTAATGTACGACGGGGTAATTCTGAACACAATTTTCTATTTTCTCTCACCGATTATCTCGCGTCAAATATTTATTCTATCAGCATAGACTTATAGCACTAATTTGTGCTCACTCCACCACACACACACACACACAAAACGTTTGATGAAAAATTTGATGGAAAAGTTACTACAACTCGCGGACTGTAAAATGTGGGCTTGTTTAGATGGTTTCTGATACGATGCGACGTATACATTAAGCATCTATAGATATAGGAATGATGACACTAACATCTGCGACGCAAAGTACAAGTTTAGCGTCTTCAGGAAAGGTGACACTAACATCTTACCAGTCATCTATTCTTTCCCAATCCTCAGATTTGGGACGAAATGAATAGGACTCAGAATTACAAGTGAGTTGTTTTTACTACGAATGAAACTAATACTCAGATTGAAGTTTAATCAAAAGAACGTTTAATTAAAGAAACAATTGAAAACCCAATTATTAGAAAATTAGAAAAGAAATATACTGCTCTTAAATCTATAACCGATACATTCCCTCGGGCAACGCAGTGTTCATTCAGCTAGTACAGTAAGAACTCAAAATTAGCTTTGTAATCACTTCTATTTTTCTATCGTCAAAACAAACAAAATTGGATACATCAGAACAATATATACAAGTATCTACGACTTCAAACGTAATCTAAAATTGTATTTTCTCGTATTGAATCGATAACAAATCTATTCCAGTATTTGTTCTCTAGCAATCTCGATTTGAAAAAATCAGATATCTCTATATTATTACTACGCTTGCAATAGCAAAACCATCCAGGAAACGTTTCAAAAACAAGACAATCGTCTCTGGCTTTAAAAGTGTGGAGAAGTACTGAATAACATCCCTCATATAGGGGAAAGTTGTATTGATCATCAAATGAATATTTACGTTAAATTTTCATCGTTTATGTATATTTCATAAATTTTATGAACTTTGTATAAAATATTGATTTTCTAAATATAAATGTATTCCTGTTTGATAATCAATTTATTACGTTTTTCGAAACACCATTTTGAACGTGCAAAAATTGAACTATATAGTGAAAACGTTAGGATGTAATAACACACAATTATTTACTTTATTATTCATGAAATATTACTAGGATACTATAACATTTATGTACGACATGACGACGTCGCAAGCCAGTGACGAAACACTTTGATTAAAATATATTTTTAGCCAGAAAAATGTTGAAAAGTTAATAATTTAATAATATAATTATGACAGATGAAAACAAAACAAAATAACATATAAGTTGATAATTAAACTTATTTTGTCTGTATTTAAAAACATTTGGTTACAAAAAGAAAGCCTTCGAATTGTCATGAGCGTAACAAGATTATTTCTTTTAATATTATGATCCGATTGCGTCGAATATTAAAAGTAATTATGCCTCAGACCTACAATGATTTTTTATATAATAATAACAACTAAAAACATGGATAAGGAATTGTGACATATAATAAGGTTCACTCGGATTTCGTAAATATGGGATAAAACAAAACCTGAAGTAATTCATTGTCGCTTTTTATGTAGTAAACAGAAATCGGTGCACGAGAATGGAACATGTAAATCTCTCGTGCGTTAGAGAACAATCTCGGAAAGTATTCATGAAGATTGTAGAATATTATTAATTTTGAAAAGTTGTATACACAGTGGGGTGGGAAGTATATTAATACTAGAATGCTATTTAATACAATAGGGAAACAATTAATCGAAAAGAAGTTCTAGAAAATAGGAAATTAATGTCAATTGTGGCAGAAAGAGATGATGAGATAAGTAGAACTCCCTTTATGAAAGTATTTGTATTGCAGTTCATGAAAAATTCATGCTCGATTCTTAAATGTATCTTAAATGTTCAAACTGTTCATCAGTATTAATTATACACTATGAAAACTTCAATAATATTTTATGACCATGCCACCTTAATAGACTAAATTTGTATTCGCGTTCAATAATTAAAAAAGTATGTCAATGGAAAACGATCGTGAATGTTCAATTGTTTGTTCTGTAACATACCAAATTAAAGGTTGTTGACAACTTTGGACAATTTTTAAGATACTGAAACGTTTGATCCCATTTATAAGATACGGAAGAGCAGAAAAAATTTCCCGGACGTTTCATTGTTTTGAAAAGTATTTGGAAAAAAATATTGTAACCTTCGAAACATTTCTCGATATTTTGAAATATTCTCGAATGTTGTTCACGAAAAACTAACTTTAAGTTTAAAACTTTCACGTGTGTGTAAAGTGATGCATAGTTTTAATCTGATTAATTTTAAGAACTGATCGTTAACACATGTAATATTAAACCAAGTCATGTTATTTAATATTATAGTAGTAATTATGACCTATGAATCGAATTATAATTTGCCCACTACAGCACTTCATATCTCAAAAATATTTTACTCTTGAATTATTCAGATAAGTAGAAATACATTTTGTTATGAAAATAAAACGAAGTAATCCCACATAAATGACAAAACAATTGGATAAAAAGATATAAAAGTATTACCAGATGTATTAGAGTTTGTAATATTATTAATTTAGGAAGGAATTAATTTAATACAGTAAAAAATATGGAAAGGTTTTAAATTAAATTTTTTATGGAACAACATTGTATGGGTACTTCATTTTTAATCTCCTGCAAAATTATTTAATCCCAATATTTTATCAAACTATTGATACATTTTTTCGGTCCGAGATTAAAATTCGAACTTCCGGGATAAAATTCAATGTTTTTTAGTAAATTAATTTCTTCTACAATTTTATTATTCAATATATTTAAAAAATATTGGAACTTTTGTAATTCTATTTTAAATCACAGAACCTTCTGTCTACTGATTATAACTTAATTAAATGCCTCATACCATGTATTATATTATAAGATCATGAAAAGATGTGTTTATGTAATTGATTGTGTTCGTGTATATATTTTGACACCTGACGAAGACAAGAATCTGTAAATTTTGAACGACATTGTAAATAGACTGAATAATTTTTATAATTTTGGGAATATTTTGTAAACATTATAATAGGTATATTAGTAGTATCATTCGTATCATAGGGTAGGGGGCGTGCTATGAGCTTATCTCGTGCGCATGAAATGATAAATCCACCACTGTCTGGAAATGATGGGATGGTCTCTTGATATACTTCTAAGTAAATTAGTTTGACCTCCACGAGGTCATACATAGTATTTTTTACGCAATAAATTTATGTTCATTTATTGTAAATGTGATGAATTTATTTCAAATTGATTTTTATTTCAGAGAGAAAAATTGAGGAAGAAGTGATGTTACGTAGTTTTCAGTGAGAGTTGCGAGGTGTGTTGCACCCCATCCCACTTCGGCGACCGTTTCCAGAGGCTACGCGCGGTGCATGGTAACGATCGCCACCCCATCTCCTCGTCAGGGAGCGCGCCACGTGCCCCACCCAATTTAGGGGAATGGAAGGTTTAGAACCTGAAAATTGCGTACTTACGCACGTTACTTCTCCATTTACTGCCTGATTTATCTCGGTTCTCTATACTGCTATTTTTATTCTTCCGATTAGCTTCTTTCAATGTACTTTCTTGTCATATTATCTTATCTATTGTAGTTGAATATCGGAGACGTGATAATAGTATTCATTTTAAAAAGTATAAATGAAAATGCGGTGTTGCGTACTAGACATATCAAGGGCAATATCAAGGGAAAGGGCAAAAAATCGCCCTTGATACTTGGCATTGTCAGACTAATGATACCAACTAAACTGGCAAAAGTACTATCACAAGAATAAAAACTAGTAGACAAAACCACATCTTTTATTTATTCTTCTTATATGTCGTTAAAATTATTTTCTAGTTTATGTTTTAGTGAAAATTGTGAAATTTAATACTCCCGCACGTAAAAATATTTATGAAAACTTTTACACATTTTATTAAATAAAACAATCATTACCTAGTTCACTACTGTTTAAATATTATGCCTCTTGCAAGATTTTTTTCTACGATGCACATTTCTAAAACTGGAAATATTTGTCTACAGCATCTCCACAAATTAACTTTTCTATCTGAAATTGAAATTTTTGGAAGAAAAAAATTGCAGTTTTTCTAAAAGAAACTCCACGTAGTAAACAGCAACCATTTATAGTTTATGATCTGATTAAAAACAAATTAGATAAAATGGATAAAATATTCGAACACCAACTCAGTTCAAGCTTCATGATCATCATATATGCAACAATTGAATATGGATTTCCATGGCTCAGAATTTTTTATTACTCTACACATTAGTGTACTAATTATGAGTTGTAATATATATGTATTATTACTTCGGGGGATCTTATTCTTGTGGTATTGCATTCCTTGCATAACCGTATCCTTGCGTAGGAGGAAAGCAACGATCGACTATGACAAAGAACCCCACCACGCAATGCTCCCTCTCCCCTCTTTTCCTCAACGCGGCTGGAGGTTTTGTTAGCTTAAACTTCTGTTTGCACATCACTCGCGTTAATAATGTTGTTGCTTTAATGAGAACGCTACTCTTAACTCCTTGCCAGACGCCGCCGCCGCCGTTGCTCCAACTTCCGAAGATATATTCGCGATGCTGTGAGTGTCAGGTTGCGGTGACGCGTTCGGCTAGATAGCAACTGGGTACGATGCGCCTGCGCTAGAGATACACTCGGAAGGGTTGGGTCTGCATGACGACGTTGTGCTGAAGCAATTCACGGAACACTGCGCAGCAGAGAGCACCACACACTCCAACTTCTGACCCAATTTCTTCCAAGTTCTCCCTAACTGCGACGAAACGTACAATAAACATGTAAGTTTCAAACTATTTACCATCACGTATTATGTCGTTATTAAGACTCGGATTGACATACTAAAATTCGAATCTCAGTGCATGTCTTGAACTATTTGCGCAAATTTTCCAATATATATATATA
>NNCF01126463.1:431702-484089 GCA_002313205.1 Laupala kohalensis
AAAAAAATGTACACAAAACAAATATGTGAACAAAACTCTTCATGAATATGCATTTATATGCACTATTAAATTGAATTCAAATCGTCACACAAGGTTAAAAATGCTAGAAATAGATTCCTCGCAGTCACAGGAAGATAGGAAAAAATTGCAAAACGTGCAAAATCTGATTCCTGGTAATCTTCCAATTTAAAACACCCTTACCATTATACCTAATTTCTCATTAAAAGTATACTTATTTTAAATTTTATAAACCCAATAATATTTTTATTTACATTAAACTTTCAGGGAAATAATATATTTGTTCATGTTTTCTCAAAATTTTTACAAGTGACCAATCCACATGATCAATCTGTATGATATAAACCTTTAAGAATACCGTATTATTTAAATATGATTCATCCTTTTCCTTCTTGTAAATGATGACAGAGTATAACGAAATAGGTTTCGACAAAATTTAATATATTTGTATAAGAATGGTGATGAAAATAATTAATACGTCAGCGTACAATGAGGATGATTGAGTAGAGAGGAAATATATTGAGGCAAAATTCTCCCAACATGACTTTCGAAGCAACCCATGAACTGACCCATGTACGAAGAGAAAAGAGGTAACTCCATTTATCTACAGACGGGTGGATATTCTTGAAATAATTGAGTATTTGAGGTGTATGTAAATGAATTAAGAATGGTACGAATGCAGTAAAAAAGACCACAGAAAGCTTATGACAAGAGGAAAAGAGAGGAGAGAGGGACAAAATAGTAAGAAGGAGTAATAGTAAGAAGGAGTGTATGGAGTTAAAATAAAGAAAAAAACTTATGTTGACTTTGTTTATAGGTGAAGTGGTCAAGTGGATGAAATGAGATATTTTTGTGTTATTTTTAAATGTAGTTCTCAATTTTAATTTATGAAATAAATAATTGAATTGAACAATGGAAGAGAATTGAACGATCGTGTATAAAGTAACACACAGTTTTTACTTCCGTGGATCTGCATGCAGATGAAAGATTTTTATAAGTGCAACTTGGTGAAAATGGCTACATGCCGAGAGTCAAACCTGGGACATTCTGTACTGACCACGGAAGCTGGGTGAACAACGCCTCTGTGGTCAGTGAGAGTGGCGTCGACTTTGATTACATCGCCGTTTTCACATGCCTGAAGTTATTACAAAATCGATAGAACTTAACGACCATTAACAAAGGCCCTCATCTATCTTGAAACTATGTATTTCATCTAGCTCCAATTCACCAGATGTAGTACTTCTGAAATATATTGACCAACCATTTCATTTCATTGAATTAAGTTTTTGAACTTCATTATCAAGCTTCACTTTATTCAACTACTAAATTTCTGTTATGACCTACCAGATAAGCCACATGCGTTCTAACATTTCGGATTGTTACAAAAGGCTGATGTGATTTTATTTTTTGATTTGATGTCGTAACTGCGAGCTATAGTACAATACCAACTTCGGTAAAATGTGAACAAGAAAAACGAATTCCAGTGAGGAAGTTGGAGGTTATATTATATTTTTGACAAATATTTATTAAATTTAGAAAATAATTATACAATTATGTATTTATCGAAGTAATTTATACTCCTTCATAACGCAAAGAAATGGTATCTCTTTAATGGATGTGCTGCGGTGGAAATACTTTCAGAAGTACTTCGGGCGTGAAATTGGAGCTCGTGTTGGGTACAATTCTTTAGGGATCACATTCTCTAAGGAATGGCTATTACATTTGTACTTTTACTACTTTCTCTTTTTTAAAATTAAGCGAATGTATATATCCCACATAGGCATACAGTCTGTGAATGAGTTTTTTGTAAAGAGTGTCTAACATCAGAGCATTGCTCAAATATTTCAATTATAAAATAAAGGATTCCAAATCATTGTCAGGATTATCTTTATTTTATGCCTCTAATTTTTAATATTATTTCGACTAGAAACATCTATTGTAATGCCACATTTCTTCAATTTTTCATAATTTCATTTATTAAAAAAATCATTCGTAAGGAATTGTTTGTGTTATAATGAGGTAATCCCAATCATTGATTTCAAAAAAGGCTGATTCATTGAAAATGACTCGATTTCATGATTGAACGAATCCTACACCTCATGAAGAGGCAATATAAGTTAATGGAGTAGGAGATCTTTTAAACAAAATACTGATTAAAATGTTCGACTTTTCCATTATTTAAATGTTTTTTTTAATTTCGGTAAAATCAAAATGCGAAAAGGGACACAAGGGGAGTAGTCAGTGATTGAAGACAGATTGTGGATGTTTCTTTCTGTGAATCTCATCATGTTCTCTCATTAAAAGAATTTTGATGTGAGAAGATTTATCGTACAACTTAAACTATTTAGATAATTAGGAAGTATTTTCAAATATATGGTGACATTTAAACCAAACGTTTTTCAAACTGTTTCAGACATAAATAAAACGTATCAATAGATTATTAAATTTATGAACGATAATTTTCACGTAAAGTCATTGGAAATTAGAGAAAATAGGAAACACAATATGTGTAAGAGATTTATACAATCTTGAAATTATAAAACAGAAGGTTTAAGTAATGTGGAAAAAATGACTGGAAAGCGAGAAATACCGTACAATACATTTTAAAAACAATATATAAATATAGAATATCATTAATGTGAAATAGTCCAGAATTATAGTACCCAATTACATTTGTTAAATATTCTGATTTACAGATTTTACACAAATCATGAAGAAGTAACTTTCATTAATTCTGAGTTGTCTGTAAAATCAAATAATTCATTTCTATTTTCTGTCTATACAGGGCGATGATCCATACTCGTGTTGAGGTATGAGAGAAAACCCATTTATATGGTAATCGATTATTTAGCTCCAGTTTATAAGCTGATAATCGCTTTTACAACCATATTAATCTGCTAATAATTGACACACGATATTTACGTCAAGAGTCTAACGATGGAAATTTAGTGTCTGGAGAGAGTTTAAATTCATCCCGTTTGTGAGGGAACTGCACTCAGGAAAGATATGTCTCAATTCCTCACTATCTCCTTGTTTTGAAAATATAGTATCTCACAAAATTTTGCTACGATACTAAAGTGCTATTAATTAAGAAAATATTTTCTAACGCCAAAGCGTCATATGAGATTAAATTTGTAAAAAGTTAATGTTTTCTTCACAAACATATAAAACTTTTTTCCATAAATCTACCGTACGTAAAACAGCATTATGTCATGTGGACATAAGTGACCTTTTTTTATTTCATTAGAAAAGGAATATAGCATTTGCTCTTGTGAAAGCTGGTCTATAATTCTCACTTCTTACATTTTGATCACTTACAATTTTTCTTTTAGATTTGAATGTACGTTCCCTAAATGTGATTCATCAAACACTTTAAAGAGTACAATTATGTTTAAAGAGTCACATCAATTAGCTTAAAACCGTACGCAAATTAAATAACAAAGAAGAAGTCATTTATCGCGTAAATAACATTCCTACTGAAGTGCTGAAAGGTTTTCTCGGAAGTGGATTTGATTCCATCTTCTAAATCTTGCCGAATAATTCAACGAGTAGCCCGCCGCTGTGAAAATGTGGTATAAAGCGGCGATAATTACGTGCTAGCCTCTAGAAAACCTTCAATATTTTAGTAGGTGCTGGACGTACGAGCTCACGGGGTGGTTTGATTTTCGCTTTCGGTTCAGACTTCGAGCAGTTTGTGAAACAGTGTGCAATTACGTAGTAACTCTCACTTTATACTCTATAATTCTGTTATTATACTCTATGACATTATTCAATTGAAAATTCCCGCTGGAACATCTGAACTTTTTACTGTACTCTTAGGACATATGATTAAATTTAAAAAAAAACTAAAGTGTCAGTTCATATCATTATGAAAAAGAAAACCCAAATCGCTCTCCCCGTGAAATATAATTACAGACATGTTTTAAAAATGGAAACAAATTAGGGGTGAAGATCAAAATCATCAGACGGATGTGTAATTGAAAACCATTGCCCCGCGTCAGAAATTTTTATTTCATGTTCATTATGGGGAAGAATTATTTTTCGTGTGTCGACATTTTTAGAGATCACCCTGCATTCCCCTGGTAGCCAAGAATTTGTATTTAAAACCTTGTGGCACACGACGCTGTTTTACATTTATGGGACTAGCGCCAAGGGACGTTTATTTCATATTTTCCCTCGCAGCTAATGTTGGCTTGTCATCTAGGCCGTAAACCCATTCGCAGTATTGGAAACACAATTTAACACTCCCTGCCTTACCTCATTGTTCACGAGTTTGGTCATCATCATAAAGAACTGAGAGCAGGTCATGAGAGCTATGAATAATGATGTGGTTTATGAGCGTATAAATAGTTGAGCGATCGTAACACAGGGTTAAGAAAGGGTAATGCCTTAATGGGACTGCATTGATATCCTGGTTACGTCACAACACTGAAAACGAATATCCTAATCTGGAGATTAGTATGTGCAGTTTCCTTTTAAATAACAATTCCATTATACGACATCACTTTCATTGTACATATTTATAAGAATTCGTAAATAATTTGTTTGTGTAAGCTTCATGTATATGTACTCGTATATTGTTCGTGCATGCCTGTGTAAGTTTTAGGTATATCACTATTTCTTACGTCGGCGTTCTCACAAAAGTCATCCACTAGGAAGTGAGCGATGGAAATATACTTAACATTATAATAAAATATGTTATTATAATACAGTAATACATTATAATACTATAAATTATTATAATGTAGTAATCAAATGTACTTATAATCAGTTTGATATTACTATGGAAGGTTTCATATGTTCATTAGACATTAAAAAAGCAAAAAACTTACCATCATCCATACTCCACATTAACATATAAATGCGTAACGCGAAAGAGAATCAGTCTGTTTGCTACTTGATCACTGAACCGAGTGATGAAATTTGACAAGAAGATAGATTAGATATCTAGGATACGCATAGGTTAACTTTTATTTTTTAAATGTGTGGCAAGAAAAATAGAAATGGTTTTTGTCAATAAATGCCAATAAAATCGGTAAAAATGAGTTATATTAGCTTAAGCTGTCTAAACGGTTATAGTTAGGGGACAACTATCACAATATTATTTGTCTCGAAGTGTTCTACAAAAAAGTCCGTGACAGCATACGTCTATTTGAAAAGCAGGGTTCAGATAAATTTCCACAACCGTTGTAACATAAACGACACGCTCATGCAATGGTGAAAAATAAAACTCTTATCATAACTAAAATAATAATAATAATTAAAACTTAAGAATGATAGTGTCTCTTGTATTTTTGAAATTGTTCTTCAAGAAACGTGGAGGGGTTGTTTTTTTTCAAGAATTCCCACTCAATTTTTCTTCCAAGAATGAGACGACAAAAATAGATGGAAACTTTTGCCCTCATTAAAATATACGATTACATCTTAAAACGTTTCTTAGCAGTAGATGAAACCAAATCACATTATTTCTGTCTTCCAGTTAAAATGAAATTCCGAAGGAGTAAAACAATGAGTACAATAAGAAGTCCTTCAATCACTAAGAGAAACTCGATCAGGACAATATCGTCAACGGCTCCACTTTGTCTCAAGCGTTCACTTGAGAAGTTCCTACTTTTGGAGATAGTCCTTTCTTTTCATTGTCTTCCTTTTGAGGTTCGTACTTCCTCTGCTTTTTGCAGTTGCGTGCAGAATTCTCAACACCTAAGCTCTGGAACTTGCCCTCTTGAGTTACGGCATGCTCATAGACACTAATCATAGACCTTTGACGTGACGCTCTATTTCGAATGCAAAGCGCTTTTCTATGACCCTATATATCACAAAACCATAATGTTCAGAGATAGCAGAAGGTCTAGTATTACGAAATATAACTTGGAAACTCTTATATTCATATACGATCTTATATTTTTCTTGAGTTGAATGTGATAAATTATTGTTCTATAATTTTTTTCAAATTCAATTACATATATTTATACGTATAGTAGTATCATTTCATATTTTTATGCCCCTCGGGTGGCTAAAAGTTTAGCGTGTTCGATCACCACCAGGTCACTTCGAATTCGATTCCCGACGGGGTCAGAAAAAATTGTAGCTTTTCACATTAATGTCCCAGTTTATTTAGCTTTGACTACCGAAAAGCGAACCCTCCTTCTATCCCCATCCTACTGCTCCTAGTATCACTAACTATTACTAACTACTAAAACACCTCCACATAGGCCAAGTTGTTGTAGACCCACCTAACCGGCCCACCTACTAATAATAGCACAACCACCGACCTCAAACCTCCAACGCTCTATGCAGATAAGTTTCGATAGTACTCTACGTTTTCCAGTTGCAAATACTACAATATAATATAACAATATTCTTTTATGTAACTGCAAGGGAAAATGCAATCAAAAAAGAAAAGAGGAAAAATATAAATCAGATACTTCTGAAAATTGTTCCTTGATGAATCATCATAAATTTTGCCTTTACTACAAGTTCTTTTTTCTCAGCAAAACTTGATTTAAATTGTTAATCCTATTCATGAAGATTTCGAATATTTCACATAACGATAAATTATTTACCGATAACAACATTATTATATTTATCTTCATTATAGCCAATGACATGAAAAATAATGACGATGATGCAGGTTATGTTAAGTATTTTACATGATTGAGTGGTCGTTTCCAAACACCGCCTCTTTGTTTTCAAACAAACTGTAAACCTCGCGCGTGTAGTGACTGAACAAACAGTCTCCACTAAAAGTCGGTTACCCTCGACAAAGCTAGAACGCGTGGACATCGTTGGCTGTGAGGTATATGAGGAAAACAAAGCAATGTGGGATGAAAGTCTTCGTGGAATCCACATGTGCGGCGCCTCTTTCCCAAAGGTTTGTCGCCGACCGCTCCAACGGGAAAGCCTCGGCTTCCTCAACCCCTGAACAGAGACCTCACACCCGGTGAACTCCACTTCTTCCGATCTTTGAGGAAGACGCTATGTGAGAGAGAACGAGACTTCGGCACTTCACCGTAAGTGAAACAAAGCGTTCGAAACTTGGCATATTCCCGGGAAATCGGAGTTAAAATAGAAACTCTCGAACTTGTTGAAAAAATACAACAATTTGGGACTTCCTCGATACTATTATTTGGAACCAATGTAATGGATCCAAAGTAAAGTATTTCCTTCCGTAAACAAGACAAATAAAAATCTCGAGTGTGCCCCAGTCAACTGTCCAATTATACCTATAACAACCATACCTTAACACCAGTAAAAAGATTTATTTCAATAAAAAAGTTATATAATTTATGTGTAAGATCTAAATATATTAACATTATGAAACACGACGATATACAGAAGTGGGGAACAGTGTGTAAATGAATTAAGAATGGGCTGTCCACAAATATGTTTGTATTTTAAAAGTCAATTCTCAAGTTTGGTTTCGATGATTCAATTTGTTCGTTATCGGAAAAAACATAATTCTTAACACACACACATACACAAGTACGACATTGGAAATCATGGCCATAATTTGAAATAGATTATCCATGAGGAAATTCGTAAAGATACGAAGATATCTCGATTTTTTTCGACCGATTACAATACTTCCAATATTTTCTGTGTAATTGGAAAGTAAAAGAGAAGTAGCGTAGCATAAACTTTACGTTGAAATTGGTAATTTGAATAATAAACAAAGTTTAATACACTAATTTAGCACATTCATTTATATTATCAAAATTTAATAAAAAACATTTTCTTTATTTTTATCGATTGGAGGGAATATGATAAAAAATCAGGAAGAATAATGATCTTATTCATTCAAAAGTAACTTGGGATAGAGAAAGTGAATTCTTTAATCACGTGTAAAGAGGTAAAACCATTTCACAATTACGGGTTATAGCATGAGACTACATTATATCTGAAAATATTTCTCCTTTCCTCAACGTCACACATGTGTATTGATTTTATGCGAATGGCTCTCAAAATCGCTCCATAAATTGGTATTGATTGTACTTGTTTGACACTCATGTTATCTCATTAATTTTGGTGAGATTTCACAGTAAAAGCATGAGTGAAAAGTTCTAATTTAACCTTCAGCTGGATTCATAATTTAGAAGCAATGGGTAATATGAATATGTGATGATCATTTCTTGGTATCTTCATTAAAGTAGACATTTGGTTGCAATAGTTATGTTTTACAAAATTGCTTCAAAAAACATTTGTTTCCAATAGTTGTTTTACAAAATTGAAAGAATCAACTGATTGATTCTTGGTAATGCCCATGAACCATTATACTTTACCTTGTGCGGGTAATACGAGTATAATACATCGTAAATTGCATCACGTTTGCAATATAACTGAGTGTTTATTTATGTTCTCACTTTGTTATTTAATTCATCTTTCTGTTAGACAATATATTTGTTATTAGTAGTAATTAAAGACTTACGATCTTATGATGGACGAATACTATATATTTTGTGATATTAAATTTTTAATATCACAAAATATATAGCATTCGTCCTTCATAAAGTCGTAAGTCTCTATTTATTTATTGTGAATATATAATGGACGTAAATTGTAGTAGGTTTGTTATGAGTTGTAAATTTTAACAGGTATAAAAGGCGATAAAAATACATCACTCTGTGTAAGAAAATATATATTATATGCAATTCACATACACAGGTCAAAATAGAAGTTAATGTATTTTATTTAGAAATTAAATATCGAACTATATTTAATAGAAAACTGCTATATTATGTTTCTTGCTACATCTGTGACTTCCAGTAATAACCAAGTAAGTGTACTTTTTCCCGAGTTACGGCGCTTTAAAGTCTCCAAAATATTTTTCTGTTATAACATTGGCATTTAACTTTGATATAATACACCATTGTTAATACATGGTGTCTCAGAGAAACGGAAAATTAATAAAATTAAATATTGTTAAAAAAAATTTGTTTGTTAAATAAATTTGTTTGTCATTTAATTGTAAATGTACTTCGTAGTCAATATGAAAAAACTACGTTTTTACATTATAGACTAAAAATTTAATGATGTATTTACTATGAAAAATAAAGAAAATTTTTTTTTTGTTATCCAAACTTGTTAAGGTGTAAGTAAACTGCATCCTTTTTAGAAATTTTGTATGGAAGTTAAGTCTTTATTCCTGCTCAACGTACATATAACTGATAATGACGGTTTTTTACGGTTTGTACGTGAATTTACACTGCCCAATTCGAGGGGAATATATATTTTTAATTGTTTAGACTAATGCAAATGAAACCTAGCAACAAAAAAAACATTTATGAGATATTATCTCGTTTCTTTTCTCAAAAATTGAAGTTGCCTGTTCATTCCAGGAAGTCATAGATATTTGTATCACCATGGTTTTACTCACTTTGTTGAGGTGTACCCGGTATTCATCTAGCATTCTCGTGTCTCACCATGGAGGTATATTCCTACTCTCTATATCTCATACTTGTATCAAAGTGAAAATGCGAACTTATCGTAGTAGCGATCACATATTTTTTCATTGTTACTGAATAATGAAGTTGTAGTTAGTAAACCTGATTAGAAAAAGTCTAATAAAGTATTATTAAGTTTGCTTTTTTTGCCAGCCATTACATACAGGAAAAAGTGGTTAGAATGTCTACGTTAATTTACAACTGAATGAATATCTTCTTAGCCTCATACTTTTGGTATACATAATGTAAATTCGTGTGTATATTCATTACAACAACAAATAATTTTAACGAAATCTCAAATTACAACAAAAATCAATTTCAGTCATGTATAAAATTCACTTGTTACTTAAAAAATACGGAATTTTTACCTCAAAATTGCACATACAAACTACTGTAAAGATTATAACACTTCATTAAGCAATAAAAATGCAAAGAAAACTCTATAGGAAAAAAATCTCACTAATCATTGTTGCAAATGTCCTAAATATATGTAAGAAATGTTTAGCCGAATACTCACCAAATTTCCTAAATTCAACTGTCTTATTCGTAGAAATCAATGTACTCTTCATTTATTCATCATTTAAATACAACCCTGACAAGAAATACACTGAACCCAAGCTTCACTTGAAGTTAGATAATTGTAAGAAATTTTGTTTATTGGCAGCAAACTAGTGTCCAAATATTTAACGTGCTTCACAAGCTGGACCTCTAGTTTTTATTTTTGTAAATATACTTTTAAATTATATTATGGATGTTCTCTCTAACATTACATTACTAGTTATTATTATTAAATTATAGTTAAATTATTGAAATAATTTTTGCTTTAATTACCAAGATAGTCATTAAGAGCACCAACTCGGATATGTTTCGATTTGAAAATACACTTTTAATTTGACAATACAAGCGCTTTTCCGTCGAGGCCTCTCATGATGACCACCGAGCGATGGGAAATCTATCGCGATAAAAATGACACGGAGTTACAATTTGTCTCCGTTCGTCAATAATATTGACAAAACTGAAGGGGGACGCCAGCTGATACCGCCCTCGCTTACAGATCTCACTTAAATCCCACCAGTGCAATCGGTCTCCTTTGTTAAAGCTGCTCCCACATTATCGATCATTTTATTCATTTCATTTTTTACTCACAATAATTCATCGTATTTGGTTTTTGTTGAGGTCCATAAAACACTCAGTACATGCGGCCTGACACACCACGCGATTTATTTCTTCGTATTTTGTGAGTGCTTATTTTCCAATTCTGGAATGCATATAGCAAGATAAAACTTTTAATGAACACTTTCATTATTAAGTTATTAACAATGATTACAAACGAGGATTATTATTTATGTTTCACAGAATGGACATAAAACGCACTTCATCATGGATTTGAACAATTAATGATACATTAAATAATTTATATAGCACTCAGCATATTCATTTCAATAATTTTTCAGCAGTTCTTAAACGTTCATTTAAGCATATATTTAAATGACTTTTACAATGAAGAATTTTTGATTGTCTTTTATATTCTCAGAAAATAACTCCTTCCAATCACTATGTGTCTCGATTATAGTCAATCATTATAAAGGTCATAGCCTCAAATGAACTGATTGACAGAGAAGGTTGCAGAGTAACCTTCCAAAATATTTTTAATTTTAACAGATATGTAACTGAAATGGATGTAATTGGTTTTTAATTACTACATACAATCCAAGCCCTCAGGAAGAGGTCAACCATACCATGAAACGTTGGCAAAGAATGTAATATTCAAAATGCAATTAAAGAAGAGTTGTATACCAGTAATTCTGCCTTTATAATGGTTGTCTATAATCGAGACACATAGTGATTGGAAGGAGTTATTTACTAAGTATGTTTAAATGTTTAAAACAATCTAAAAAGCGAAATAGTTAAATCCACGTTGTACGTCTTTTATCCATTTGTTGATATTAAGGAATAATCGTTAGAACAAGAATTACATGGACAGTTTTCATAATGTATCGCTCTTAAATCAGTACATTTAAAATGTCCAAAATGCCCTTGTTAATTAAGTTTATTTTTGTAATTCTGACTTCATTCTATTAATCCTATAAACTTGATTTTCAAATCATGTTTTTGAAGATTTAATGAAAGTATAAGTAATGATTGAAACTGAGAATGAATAAAACGACTATCTCATTATATGACAAAATGCGATTTGTCAATTGACCATCTTATTAAGACGAAACATGAGGGATGTAAGCGACCATCTCACCATAAAGTCTTGCGTTTTTCATACTGAAAGGGTAGCATATAGCGAAACACATGTGGTGAATTTTTTGTGTTCTGAATTACAAACGCTTTGACATTGTATTCGAATGTACCTCTAAAAAATTAACATAATGTGTTCTAATATTACGTAAATAGGTTGAACATGTTAAATTTTATTGTGTTCTCGTACATTATATAGTTATATAAATATAAAGATTAAATGGAATAATTCCTATTGATAGTAATTATGGAGATGAATTACGCACGAGGGAGAGCCAACATGACTCTCTCCGCGTGTGGGACTCGCCGAACAACTCAACCATACCCAAAAAAACCCTCCTGAATTACAACTCAAAACTCAAATATCAACATATCTCAAAACATTACATATATCATTTTTTTAAGGAGAAGAAGAAGAAAGAGGTAAATGAAAGATACCCTAGCGTCGGGATCGAAAAGAACAAGAGGTGACCAAGGAAGGTCAGGAAAGAGAAAGGAAGGAGTCCTACACAAGTAAGTGGAAGTAATGACAGACTCAGTTCGGGGCCCCGTGTTTGCCAAACACGTACTTACGTAAGTCCGCTGGGGAGTAAAGGGCAAGTGATCGCTTGTCACTTTCCCTTGTCGTTTTGATGTAAGTGCTAGTTTACGACGACATGGATTTATTTATCACTGCTTCATACAAATATATTAAATCTTTTTCTGTGATAAAGATAGTAAGTTCGTATATTATTATTAGGACCTACTAATGAGTAATATTTATTCGCTTGAGTACATCGCTTAAATAAAAGCTTTAAAAGGTTTTTTATTTATTATTTTCCTTTCTCTTAGATACGTTCTCAGAGCCATCATGACTTTGTATTATCCCGACTTACTTTATGTTTTTGAAACGTTTAATAACAAGGAAACCCATGTTTTAAAAAAGTGGAAAACAGGGATTATAGCTTTTAACTCGTCACTAATTATATTTAAGAGCAGAGCTCGAAATTTTTGTACGTAATTTTTTCTGAAATGGATCATCGTATTTTAATGCAGTTTCCACGGATATTCCTCACATTTCATTTGAAATTAAAAATCCTAAATATTCGGCAGTGAAGACTCGGGTATTACCTAATATTACATAATCTTCTATGTGAACTAACTTCGGTTACTGAAATGTCAACTAGTCCAAAAGTTGTACATGCATAAAAACTGACTAATACTTAGTTTTAACACTAGAACATAAGGTTTAAAAAATTGAAATTTAGTTATGGCATACATCTTTTCAACCCTTAATTGCATTCAGGCGCTTTCGCATTTAAATCTAAATGATGCAAACCGCAATACAGTTACGTACTGCGTTTCTCTGGCTAGTCTAGAAAGGACATAGGGGCTAAGAGAAAGGCATGATCCGGTTGGTTACTACACGTTGCAGATTTATTATTCATACCTGACACGTGAAATAATGTTCTTCTGGATTAAATCAGGGGGTGATTTTTATCGAAAGAAATTTCCATTATCTTACGGTTTATTATTTTCTCCATAAATAATTGAAAACTTCTTTCTTGGGAGCTTTTAGCCCACGTGGCGTGGCGAAGCGAAGCTACGAAGAACGTCGAGGTGAAACTACCCTTGTAAACACAGGTGTGCAGCCCCAAAATTGAGGTTTAAGGGCGTGAGAGTTGTTAACTCTAAATAATTCAATTAACCCAAAAATTGCAAGAGTATTAATTTTTTTCTTTTATATCAACTATACTTTAGTTCTTGGTTCCAATGGAATAGAAAATATGATTGATTAAAAATGTCTAAATGATATTTAATATGTAAAGAATTTTTATAAAGTGGTGTCGAAGTGTTAAATTGTGGGGTGCATACTCGAGGGGTTGCCGTGGAAATTGACACAGTCATACTATTATCGTTCGTTTGCCTTTGGTTTTTAATTTCTGAAATTGCGTTATACCTCTTCTTCGTACATTTTCTTTGATAAATAATTACTACACCTCTTGAAACAGTAATCTAATATCGTTAGTTTCAGAGATAATTATTTTATTGCCATAACCAAATTTGCAATCGTGGTATTTTATTCATTATTTATGTTTTTTATATATTCCGACGCTTTTTATATGTAATAAGGATTTAAAGGATGCAACCTATAAATCTCCAAACGTTTGTGCATTTCAACGATTTGCTGACAAATATTGAGTATTTTCTCTGACAACTAACATGCCAAAATCTCATCCGATACAGTGAAACCAACCACCGTGAAAGGAATACGAAATGGCTTGCTTGAGCTTCGAGCGTCGTTCTGTTGGTCATATTCCATTGAAAACAATTCGAGTGTGATCTGTTGTGAATTGGCTATTGTGAACACACTCTTCTGAAGAATAACATATCATGCAATGTCTTATTTGAGCAATGGTCTTACGTCATGCTATAAAAGGTAACTTTCGTAACCAGTGATCGAGTAATAATCGTCAAATACATAAAAGTTCTATGACTTGCAGGTCATACGACGTTTCTTCACCAACTGCAAGAGCTGGTTCTACATCTCCATTTGCGAGTCGGTAAGAGAAATACGAATCTATCACCAAATATATACTCTTCCATTAGCTGAACACTAGTAGCATTGATTTCGTTTCTGTAAAATAATACGTATTTCTAAAAGTTTGTTAATATTCAAGATAAATAATTTTTGACACACGACCTCATGATGGACGAATACCATTTATTTGAAACGAATAATGTTTTGTAACACAATATTTTGACTCTTGATTTGAGTCATCGTCAGGCGTAACAGATTATAACAAGAAACATAATAAAATACAGATGAATATGAGATTACATGTTAATATAAACAAAAAACAGAAATCACACAATGTCTGTGAATCAGACAAACAAATCATAAGATTGATTTTTAAATACTCGATACTGCTTATAACTGTTATTGTGTATTTGTAAATCGTTTCGTTTATAGATGCCTTCTACGTAAGGTATTTATAATTGCTACATAATCATTAGAAACCATAAAATATGTTAACACTAAAATTGAAAACTCTACACGGAAATGACACAAGGTTAGGATTAACAATAAATAATTATTTTTTGAGGTATTAACAACTTTAGAACCCTATCAAAAACGTTGAAATATCTCAGTTAGTTCGTGAATTATGACAAAAATTTGAAAATCCTCACCTTTAAAATTAGAATTAAAAAATCCTTTCTTAATGTTTCCTAAACTATAGTTCTTTTTCTTTTTTTCTCACAATATTCGAAGTTTTCATGTGTATTTTTTAAACAAATTGATGTTCACAAATCAGTAAGTTGTGAGTCAGCCACTCAAGTATGGTCACTAAGAAAGGTTTTTGGTCTCCTAGAGTGCAAGTCAATAACTAAAGCAAACATTTTTTACGAGTTTTCTTTCTAAATTGCACACTTTATACTGTGTGTAACAAATTCATTGTTCTGAAATTGACTTCGATCGCAAGGAAACGAATGATTGAATCACTTTTTGTGTAAATGTCATGTCATGTCACTGAGACCTTTGCAACTCAAACACGCGATTTACTTTTCCAATTCTAGTCTCAATTAACTCTGACATTGTAGAATTTACATACGTAAACATTTGGTTGATGTGTGTTTTAATATTCTTTGCTGTCCTTCCAGTTCACAAAATGTAAAACACTGTGATGGTTATTCATGCGGATGTTTACCATTTGGACTATCATCAATGCCCTGTAATAACAGCTTCATCTTTTTTGAGTTGTCTAACGAGTATGTAATAACTTTTATGCGTCGGTCTTGGCGAAAATGAAAAGCGAAATTTGTTCTTCCTCTCATTCTTTATATTTAATGAAAAGTATAATAAAAGCAAAAAAAATGACAGAAAAAAACATAAATAACTTCCAATCCCATCTCATAAGAAATATAGTTGACAAGACGAGATTAGTCTGGTAGATCTTGTTCTATGTTCGTCCGCATCTAACTTGATATCATTCCGCACACGAACAATATCTCCCATGATCATCTACTCTACGCGAACTGTCGTTTTATTGAAATGACTCTCCACGAGACACATTTATGAAGGTATACAGAACATTCGTAACAGTTTATGTGTTTTTTTTACGCGAAGCCATAACGTCTGATGACGTTAAATACATTTCACAAATCGCCGGTGGATGGCGTCGAACGCACTGCTGACAACTGGTAACGTTCCTTCGAAAACTACCCAATTCCTTTGACGTCATTTCTATATTTTTCTCGAATGTTTCATTCAAGTAAATAAGTATCTTTACGGTTACTTTGGTTTCAGAGTTGGGTTGTGATAAAAAGCGTGAAATAGCAGCCACCCCTTTCCCTAAATAATGATTATGACGTTATGGAAAATAATACGAAAACGTCAAGAAATATAGCACTTAATAAACAGTATAAATAATAATTATTGTAGCATTAAAAAGTTCCGTTACAAAAATGAGAAAATGTTTCCATTTTTTTCGTGTTTCTTAACTTTCTTCTTGTTGAAACAAACATCGTTTCTGGTATATTTAATTGTAGGGTTGCCTTAGGACTTGTTCAGGATACTTTATCTACGTATTTTTCTACTTATTTATTTATTCATCTATCGACCTATCGGAATTTTTAATGGTTGTTTGGTAACATCGAAGAATAGGACAATGAGGAATACTCTTTTGATATAAAAAACTTCTTACGGAGAGTGTCGTAGAATCTTATGCATTAAAACAAAAGGTACTTCACATGAAGGTCAAAGTACTTTTAAATGCTTCTCAAAAACGGCTCCAACGATTTTGCTTCAATTTTCTGTACGTAAAGAACAATTAGTATGCATTACATCCGCATTAACGGTATTTCGCTTGAAAGTTTGCTATAGCCGCAGTAAAATAATTTCTGACTGCTACATTTACGCTTTTGTTTACTATTTCAAGAACCTTGAATATTATTGAATATAGATAAAGGAGAGGTAGAGTCGAATAATATTCTGAATATTTATTTTATTCACAAATCTCTAATATAAGACAGTAATTTGTTGAATGATTGGCTTTGAGCCCGACTAATACGTTATAATTAATTTCTCTTGTCGTATACGGAGCATTAGAAATCGAAAGAAAAAAAATGTAATGAGCAAAAAAATCGATCACGTAATTTTTAAGGACCCTGATTGAAAAAAAGTGGTTTTAAAAAACATCCGACTCCGACCAAAAAACTTAGTTTATTTTACTTTATTACTTTCTAATGTACGTGGTATATAGAAAGTATAGTAATCGTGAAAAAAAATCGAAAACGAGATTTTTGCGGAAATATCCTCTTTAGAGACCCCTGATTCCGAAAAAGTGATCCATCGCGTCTGTCCGACTGTGTGCAGCGATTCTGAGTAAATGGATGAATTAATTTAAATCACATTTCGTACTTACAATAGATTTTACTTGTTGTCGATGCAAGTGCTCTGATTTTGGTTTTGCTTTGAGAAAAAAGGATACTTCACATGAAGGTCAAAGTTCTCTTTTGAATGCTTCTCAAAAAACGGCACCAACAATTTTGCTTTAATTTTCTGTATGTAAAGTACAATTAGTACGCATTACATTCGCATTAACGGTATTTCGCTTGAAAGTCTGGTATAGCCGCAATAAAATAATTTGTCTACTACACTTACACATTAGTTTACTGTTTCAACAAGCTTGAATAATATTTAGCAGTGTAAATGAATCAAGCAGAAGTATAATACACTTTTCGTGAACTGAAATGATAGATATGACAATGATAAAATACGTAGGAGGGCAGCAAACGCACTGCTGATACGAAAATACATCAATTTGCCTACAATGAAATTGCATTTACACAACAATTTTACGATATTTATAAGACTGGTATGTCGCTATATGTTTTGAAATAATATTCTGAATATTTATTTTACTTTCAAATTTTAAATAAAAGGCAGTAATAAGTTTATCAGCCACTTTGAGCATGCAGATAACACTGGAATACGACCAAAATATAGAAGACTACACCAGCAATGACGCTTTCATTATGGAATTTGTTCTCTCTTTGCTACAGACGGAATCGTGTATGAGAAAGTATGTGTAATGGTTTTGCACCACTTGTTTAACACGTAAACTAGTGCAGAATAAATATCATATTCTCATTTTGTGTGCTATGACAAAGAACGAATAGTGTTTAAATACTATAAAAAAAATTCATGTATTTATTAAATTAAGAATTCTGTTCCTGAGAGAAATAACAATAATAAGAAATAATTCGTCTTATTAATTTTCATCTTGCGAGACATGGAATGAGATATTTAAAAAATTAAAAGGTAATTCTTGAAGATTAACAATAACCTAATATGTAATATTTAGAATACGATACTCAACAACTAAATTTCTACGTCAGGAATAAAATTTAATTTCGACTTGAATACGCTAAGGATGGCTGCCATAAAAAGATAGAGTAATACAAAAACATAATACTGCTAAATCCTCCGTGCAAAATATCCCCCTCATCATGTAGGACAAGGCGAAATATTCTGAATAGAGAATGAAAATGAACCCTAATTTTTTAAAATTCTACATTTTTTATTGATAATGACCAGAAATGTCATATTTTTCTTTTCTTTAATTTATCTCGGGGTCCTCTTGCATTTGCCTTGGATCCCGGGATAGGTTCGGGGTTGTAGCATAGTAGAGAAATAGAAAGGAAAAAAATCAATATAATAAATAACAATAAATCACTGTTTAAAGTACTATCAGAATTTGTACTTGGTAAGAAAACAGCAAACATTATCAAAGAAACACTCATGCTGACCAAATCCAAGGTACAAATTATGGGAGAACTGAGCACAGAATTTCAAATAGACACAGGAGTACAAGGCGATGGACTATCCCCGTTGGTCTTCAGTTGTGCGCTCGAAAAAGTTGTACGGGAAAGGAGAAAAGCAGGTTAGCATCAACACACCGACTAAGGCCAAAACTGAAAGACATACAATTAGACTGCTTAGCATATGCCGACGACATTGCATTAATTGCCCAAGATATCCCTGACGCACAAAAACAACTTCAACTACTACAAGAACAAGCTGCGAAAATTAGATTACAAATCTCATTCGAAAAAAACAAAATTTATGACAGACATCAAAACTGCACCAGATGAACTACAAATTGGCAATAACAAGATCTTTCGAGTAAACAAATTTAAATATTTGGGTGAATGGATCACAGCAAATTGTAAGCAAAAAAATCTATTGAATTGAGACTCCAGAAAATGGAGACTTTCAGTTAACAAAAAATATATACAACAAAAAAAGTCTCCACCGGAAATGCAAAATCCGACACTATACAACTGTAATCAAACCTGAAACTCTCTACGCTTCAGAGGCACTCAATCTCCAACATAAAACATTAAAACAGCAAATAGAATTGAAAGAACGTAAAATAATGAGAAAAATCCTAGGACCAAGAACCAAAGACGGTGTACATTATCCAAAGCCTAACACAGAAATATATCAAAAAATTTCCAAAATCACAGACACAATGCAAATGCGAAGAATTCAGTTCATGGGACACTTAGAAAGAATGGATCCGAACAAACTAATGTACGTACAATATACAGACATATTAAAGAACAAGGCTACTAGACCAAATTTGTACAAACAGACAGAAAAGGACCTGAAAGAATTAGGATCACCAAACTTACAAGACCGAAATGAAATCAGAAAAATTACTCATACGCGGGGTTTCGAGGAAGAAGGGAGATGGGACCACCCAATCTACATGGTCAGCATAACGAAAACACACCCACTCATTGCGCATGAAGGAAAACTCGGCCAAAGGCAGGCTAGAAAGTGTTGATTCCGCGTGGTCCTAAGTGACCCATTCGCGAAGAAGAAGAAGAAGAAGAAGAAGAAGAAGAAGAAGAAGAAGAGACAACTTCACTTTCTAACACAATTTTAAAGCGTTTAATTCACTCAAAAGATAATGAAAATTGGCCTGAATTTGATCCATAAAAAAGTATTTTATTACATTGTCGGGAGGTACGCATGATTAGAGCCTTGCTTAGACGAAGTATTATAGAAAGTCTGAGAAGAAGTCGCGTATACAAAGACTCATATAAAAACGAAGAATCGATAATATAAATTTAAAAAAATTAAAATATAAATATCAAAGATAATAAATGTGGTTTTCTGACATATTAAAATTAATGTTAATTTTGTTTATTAATTCCGAAAAAGTTAATAAAAATAATATAAAATTGGCACCTGAAACATGAGAGCTGATCCCTTCCAAAAACAACATTAATAATAATAATAATAATATTAATAATAATAATAATAATAATAACAACAATGCCGCGAATGAAGAAAATGTTGAGTTGGAAATGTCAAGCAAATTATATATTTGCAGGACGGAGTTATACTGACAAGAAACTACTTAGAGTACAAAGTTAAAGATATATACTTAACAGTGACAGATGCAGCCGTAATAGTCACGCAGGTCCATTATTCTTCAAGAAACATAGAAATTGTCTACAACAACAATAGATAGGGATAGTTGCTTGGAATATTATTCTCGCAACTGACCAATATATCAGATACGCCTGAGAACAAATATTAACAATAACCAAATAATAATAAGATTAACAATCATAGTCGCTTAATACAGAAACGAGGAATAGTTGCTCTTCGATATAAAACAGTTTAGTAAATGAACTGAGTGTATATTATGTCGTCAAATGTCATGCCGATTCTTGTTTATTCGTTTTTGAATTATTTTCTTTGTTGATGAAGTGTAACACAGAATGTTTTTTTATAAACGACAGCATAACATTTTAAAGTAAATAACAATGTTAGTTAAACTTTTTTTGCTGCCCACTTTATTTTGCTAATAGCTTATGCGTCTAAGGATGGTTGGAAAGTATTGCTTAGACTATACGGCCAAAAGTTAAAGGGATTGTTTGCTATGTATTAAGGAATTCCTTATTTTGGCTTGTAATGAAACTTTTTCTTAAAGTCCTTCGTTGCATCCATCATTTTTGTCACGTAATTTGTAATCATTCGTAATTTCTATTTTATATTAGGGTAGGCATTTTATAAAAGAAAAAAATGTTGATTTACACTTTGATATGCTGTTTATTGTTGAAAAGTCTATTGCTCACAACCATTGGAATTGCCCCTGACTGTTTACTCTCAAGGATCTTGTTAGACTTCCAGTTCTTTGCTTGGTAGCGAAATATTCAACAACTTCCAATTTTTATGATTCTTTCTTATTTGGTAACCAAATCAAAATCCGCCATAAGCGGTGGAAAACAGGATACATTGCGACTACTTCCAGCATTAAATTAGCATAATCGTATACCCGAATTTTGCCTTCATACTTCTGAGACAATAAGAGAAACTTTTATGTATTTATTCCAGATAATATTTCCGTGGAGCAATACAGCCATACAAATCAATGTATTTTCTTTTTATATAAATAGATTTAGAAAACTTGACAACTCAATATGAATATTAAACAAGAAATTCTTTATAATTCAGAAAGTAATAATCTTCTGAACGTAGTAAGTGAGATCTGTTTCTTTCTCTCTCAAAAAATAGCTTCATACTGATATAAACCCCGATTGAGATCCAGCCAAATAAGAAGTTACTGTATCTACCTATTAGCATGGAACCACTGCGTAAACTGAACACAATAATTAGTTACTCCGTACAAATTTCACAAATATAAACAATTCAAGAAACTCAACGAACTTACGTTTGTTTGCAATCGATTTGTTACAATCATTCACTTAATATCCATTCTTTTGAAAGTAAAAAAGTACATTTTCCAGTATCTTGGAAAACTTTCAGGACAAGAAATTTTCACAAAGTTGGTCTTTTTACAACTGAAACGTCTCATTTACTTTTGAAAATGAACAAGTCCTAAATTTCATTAACAAATCCAGTTCGCCGAAATAAATCAAAAACTCATCCCCAAGGGTTTAAAAGCTAAACCACAAGCTCTGCTAAACATGTGTACTACCGATTTACAAGTTGTCTGTTATATATTCCTTTCGTCTACATAGACACGTTTAACTTCTTTTAATTTAAATATATTCATCTCTTCCGGGTATTTTAAAAACTTTCGGGCCAAGAAATTGTTTTACAAAATGGGCCTTTTTTGAATGCTATACATCTTGCCGACTATTAAGAAAGGCTCTAATAATGGGTGAAAAAAATCCAGTTCAAGAATCTTCCTCTATGTTGCTCTATCAAATGCAGTCTTCTCTGAATACTAGGTTTTGAAAGATTATTAATTTAAAAAAATGAAAATGAAATTAATTTGCATATTCTCACCAACCTAATAAAAAATATATTGTTGGAGAGATTACGCAAATTAATTTCATTTTCAATTACGCCGACAAACAGTCACCTACATCATCTATAAAACTAATTTATTAATCCAGCATATTTTAGAAGAATATTTTCCTATATCTTTTCATGAAATGTGTCGAAATACCAAACTATATTATCAAAAACGGAATTAGATAAAAATGAATACGAACTCATTTACCATATACTTCTTTTACGTATTTACATACACATCTTTTCTTCGTAATTGCGTCACATTTGTAACAGAACCTCTTTCAAACTACTGTCCTTACTATTCTTTGAAATTCAATCAGACAATAACTAACATGTTGTGTTATCAAGTGACTTCAAGTTAAACTAGAGCTTCATTGCCAATGTACGTACAAATATGTTGAATGTCGTTGATTGAAGATTTGTGATTGTTCGATATAACATTTATCCACGAGGAAATATCCAATTGGATGAAGATTTTCACGCATATAGTATTGGGAAAGTTACCTATATTATTGGACCACAGGGATTTATAACATAAAAAACTGAAAGGAATAATGTCCGTTAACTTTTTTTGTTATTATTAATTCAAATTTTGCTATTGTGAGTAGATTTCTATTTATATCTATTCAAAGTTTTCATTTTTCCCCCAATTTGCCATTAGAATATTGGAGTATGAATTGTTATAATTAACTTATTTATTTCACTATTAGATTACGTTTCCGCATTGGTTATGGTTATTACCATCTACGCTCATAATTTTATGTGGTATAAACGTTTAATAACCTCTGTTTTAATTTGTAGGTTAACATTTTCTTTGTTCTGCGATGATGAATCCCAAAGTGATTACAAGTTCAGAGTTTCGCGAGGTAAACCCATAGAGCTACATAAATGTGGTTATGTATGCTAAGGACGTGGTGTTTTACGACATGTTACGATAATTGAGATGAACATCATCTTCGAAATTTTTGAGCAAAATGTTCGCGCGACCCTAATTCAGTTGTTCTCTCTGTAATTTATAGCACCCGCCCTCAACACCTTTGTGGCCACATCAATCCACTCTAAAACTGTTTGTTGGATTATGTGTTCAAAACCTATCTAATAATCCTGATTACCTGACGTCCACAATCGTTGTTGAGGCTGATCATACTCTCATCACAAAAGAGCTTTAGTCCTCGTGTCGTTCGCTACACTAATGTAAGCGATGTTGCTCCAGGTGTTAATGGGTCACTGTGTGCACATCGTCCACCAAACAACTTTGTGTATTCGCCTTGGTGTAGCGAACCTCTATTTTGGACGCCACCTGTAATTTAAACTTCATCTGGCGACGGTCTCTTTTGACCTGAAGTATAACAATGTGGTAGGGAAGGGGCGGGGTTTTTCGTTGACGACCACCGCGAAATAGAGGAATATGTTGTGAAAGGTCTCTAGAACACGCGAAATGATGCTAGACTTGAAACTTTTCCACCACATTCATTACCCCACAACTTACTCAAAAACAGAGTTATGTGATTTTACGAGAAGTTGAACCAAAAGTTACCCACAGAACATATCGACGTATGTGTCACAGAACACAATCCATATTCATTGCCAACTACAATCACTGATATAAGAAGCGATACTTTTTCTTACAGCTGTTCAGTTTTAGTTCAGGAGAGTCACCAAAACGTGATTATCCGAGAAACCAATATGCATTTGTAACAATATTACTTTCGTCTACTGAGAACAATGAAACCTTTTGTTGCGAGAATTAATGCTACAATATAAATGTTGAATTTTAGTATAAAATTATTATGTACACTAATTAACGTACCTTTGTTGCGAGTCACACAAATGAAATATCGCACCTGAGAGCAGTAGATGTGTTGTCGATCTCCTATTGTTTCACCTTTAACCTTTTTTTTCAGAGATAACACTAATTAAAAATTATACGAAGAAAAGAAGGTACTTGACTCATTTATTTGAAGAGGATGTTACTTAACTTATTTAATCCTAACAAATGACAGTTCATACGTGTCTGACATCTCTGGGACATTTGTGTATTATCATACACAATTCATAACTGTCCCTTACATGAGCTGTTAATGATAAATATGAAACCGAGAGAAGATTGCCCACAAATAACAGATGGGCAAAAATGGAAACTGCCATATTATTCATGTCTTTAAAATAATCTTGCTAAACAAACGTTAACAACTGTATTATCATTCGGAATGGTAGTAACGTTCAATTTTCCATGTAATTAAATCAAACGGGTTTAGCTAGTCTAGACACTTTCTCTTCAAGGGTATCTATAATTTTTATTCCGATGTTAAGGGAATATTTTACAAAAGAACCCTCAGTATCCCACTCGCCCAGGGTTTGGTAGTGAAGGTCGTGCACAGAAATCCGGTGGCCGAGGAGCGAGATGAGAGTTCAAAAGCAATGGGCTGTGGTGTTGGAAAGAAGCGCGACCATGAGTGAATCCCTCATGAGGCACAGTATCCGTCGTTCAATCGTCAGTGAGTAATATATTTACTCAACCGCTCACCTGTTTCTTAACAGTAATAGCAAGAGGACAACTCGTGAGTTGAAATACAACTCTGATATTTTATAAGTAAAACTGCACTTCTATGGTACGTTTTTATGTAAAAAGTACATGGAAAATAAAGCATTTACATGCTCTATCAAATATAAATAAATTAATAAATTTAATGTCAAAAAAGCAGTACAAACTATGTATGACCACAAGTAGTTTTTAACTGCGAATTTGAAGAAATTCAATTTTATAATATCTTGGCAGGGAATTATATAGAACGATTCCCGAATGATATGGTCCTTTTTGGCAAAGAGTGGTTGACACTCTAAGGTGATGAATATTATTTTTAACACAGCGATGTTTATAGTAATCCACTATATTTTGAGATAGCGAGTGATCTTTAGAGCTGACAAGATAATTTCTTCAAAGTGCTCTTAATCACTTATTTGTGATTCTAAAATATTACGTAAACAATATTTTGGTTCTTTCTAAACGTTCACATTATAACATATCAGGGGTGTTAATCACGAAATAGGTTAAATTAGTAATTTAATACTTGAAAATAAATAATATTTCATGGAATAATGTTTCAGTTTAATAGCATGTTAAAAATGTGGACATATTTGTTCAATATTGCCTATTGGCAATAATTCCCCGTATCCAATAAAGACACGTTTATTCGTTTAACATTTGTTTACTGAAATGTAAATATGTGGTTAACTGATGACATTTCGCAAATGAGTCTAATTAACAAAAAAATTCTGTGTAAAGTTAGACTCTTTTGACAATACTGCAAATACCATTTCAAAACGTGTACAACAATCCTTCATTTGCCATTAGTTACTTGCACACCCCAGAGTTTACACTCCTAACGCGCAGAATTGTATTGAATTGATCCCAAGGGTATTACGTAACTACTGGTACTTGTAGGAGAGTATCTCTCAGCGGTGGTTTGCAGTAATTGCTTATATTTGGGTCTAATAACATTTACGCTAATAATGTATAATGATCACGTGCTATTTAGGATTATAATCGTTCCACGAGTATCACCAGCTCGACTCAAAACAAAGTCGGGGAAATATAAGTAAAAATTAATATTTGTTTTAGTTTCTCGTCCTTATACAATTTAGAAAAAGAGAAGTGTTCAGTTTACTGGAAGTGGAAAGAAGTAAGCAATAGAAGTGAAATTTACGTCTGTAATTATATTAGAAAATTATATACTTTTACGAATTTTTTTCACGTATCACCTGACAGTTGGAACGTTGAGAGTGAAATATAAAAAATATGAATCTTTAAAAAATGTCGTAAAGCTTTATACTTTAGTAAGTGACAGATTTTAGCAGAAAAATGTACTTAACATTGTTCTTGTTTCTGTGCTTGTAATTTGTTCTCCTGCTCATATTGAAATACATAGAGTTCATTATAAATACTACCAATATTTAACCTTTAATGTATACGGAGCAAGTAACTAACATGGCACGATCACATTAGATGATTTGTTTTATTACACATCAACATAAGAATTACGACTTTAATTTTTTCATGATAACCATTTCTATGTTTCTACATGATATATTTATGTTAAATAAAAATTCGTTGCCAGTAAAATAAAATATATAAAAGAAAATACAAAAAAGCAATAGATCTGTCATTACAACTTTCAAATGTTATAACCATTCTATAAATTTTCTAAAGGTATAAATATGTGTACCAACGCGAATAAAAAAGTAACATCCTAACTAAAAAAACGACTTTCGAAGCCAAAGAAGCAACATTAGGCTCGACATTAAACCAAGTTGAACAAGCAGAAAAATAAGATTAAGGGTAGGACCATTTTATGTTGTTTTTAATGTGAATGAGATTACACTATCTTTAAAAAATAAAATGTTGAAGAGAAACTAAGAATTTCTTTGGAGGATAATGGTAAAATGGAAGGAAGCACTTCAATTTTTGCGGTGTAGTAAGATGTGATTGGCAAATTGTATTACTATTATTTTGAAACTCGTTTCTATTTGCATTATAGCACAGTTTATATTATATAGTATTTCTATTAGTTTTATAGCTTTTCATTCCACTACTAAACTTTGCAATATGCGCATTATTAATACATTAAAGTAAGCTCTCTTCTGTACTATTATTGTTATAAAATAAAACTACAGGTTAATACTATTGTAATAGCAGGGCAATGGAAGCTTCTAATAAATATTGACAGTAAAATATTCTCCGGGCGATTTCCGAACTCAGTCTCTGAAAATATTTTATTTACGAATATTTATAAATACATACATTATCGGAATATACATAAAGAAAATATGATTGAGCAAGTTAAAATTTATGAAGTATTTACTAATCCAAAAAGGAATTTATTTGAATTTAAACAGCCATTAATAATTGCCAGAAATTGTAAACATTGAGAAAATGTGAACTCGGTGAGAAATCTTTCATGCGGACAGTCAGCTTACGAGACATTTCCTCTCCGTGCGTTTCATAAACCAATTACATTGCAGCTCATTTGTCCTTTGGAGTATACATGCACAATCGTAAGGAATTTGATCATCTCATTGAGCAAGTACCAAGTTTACGTGTTGGGAAACTACCGAAATGTACATGAGATTTTACGTAAACCTGTTACGCTAGAGAATCTGCGGTTTAGCCTTCGAGCTGAGAGAGCTAACGTCATCCGCCGAAATGTCTCTGACTTAATCCTCGTGCACACTGTCTCAAGCAATGTTATATAACTCAATTTGAATCTGTAAATAATAGTTTCTAGAAGTTACAAAGTCGGAAAAGATTTTTTAATGAATGAGCATGAACCTTCAATTAGTCGCGCCACGGTCCTTTCTTCACGGTCAGTTTTTTGAGAACGCACTCTACTATCTGTTCTCCTACAATCTGGAGAATCATAACAACTCCCCCCATCACTCCCCTGAAATTTGATCCTTTCATTTCTGTCAGATTGACACTAAGTTCCCGACAATCAAAATCAATTTTATTTACGGCCGCTAATCTTTCCTTATATTCTTCGAGGTTAAAATATTTAGTTATCTGTTATATGGGCAATAGTGTTCTTTAAAAAATTAATAGAAAGGTGTGATCATTTTTCGTGTTAACTAAGGACAGATTTTTCTTACGTGTGCGACTAATGATGTTTATTTTTCTCTGTATAAATGGTTACAAGATTATTGAAAATGACACAGCATTTTACGAACAGAAGAGAACTTGATGTTTTCGCAATATGTAAATGAGAAAAGTACTATGTGATGGTAGTAACTTCTTGAATAGTACTTTATTTTCTAAATCTATAGGACGACCACGAACGTTGCTGAGCACTTCACCTTTGTAAAGAGACAAGTGTACAAATAACTTACGGAGATGCGTGGACTACGATGAAGCGAGATTAATGCTAACCAACACTATAATTGCCACATGAACTCTAAAATGTTGTATTAATATTGTAGGGTAATGTAAATATAATAGTACTCAAGAATAAAACAATAATATTATTAAATATACATTCAGAAGTATTCAGTTCTTAAATTAATCACAACGAAACCTGTTTAAACCACTAGTTAGATTCCTTTTCTATCTGCAAAATACTCTTAAATATTTCTGCTTTAATATCTGACGAGAAAATACAAACAATAGTGGGTAAAGAAGTCAGTCAAGCATTTTGGCTGGGAAATTGATATCCATAAGATCCACAAATCATAGGTATTGCGAATAAATAATTTTGTAGATGAATTTCGTCAATTTATAAATGAATTAGACTGTCTCTCTAGGGAATATAATTGAGAGATCTAGTGGAAAAAGGCGTAACAAATTCCACTCTCAATTATGTTCCCAAACAGATTTTCATGAAAACCAATCCCAGCATTAGCGTTCCCCCTAGAAATTGTTTTGAGCCAAAAAGTTGGTTGGCGTCGAACGAATAATTTAACAGGCTGTCGACTGAACCAATCAAGGGAAACCTTCGTTTATCTTTTATCATGAGTCTTTTTTTTTCGGTGGGGGGGGGNTTTCTTCTTTTATCTTGGCTTATACTCCGCCTTTTCAGAAAAATAGCTTTGTGCTCGCGTTGAAGACTGGGGCCGACAACTTGAAAGAGTTGGTGAAGTAGGGGCGGAGGAGGGGGAAGGGGAGGTCACAACGATCGTGTCCCCGAATGAGGCGCACGACGCTAAACCGCGGCGGCGGCACACGCGCATTCCGCACCGACGGCAGCAGGAGGCGAAAGCGGCGTCAGGTGAAACGGCTGCCGGCGCTGGCAACCGGCGCTGGCGTTCACTTGCTCGCTTCGCCAGCGCCAACACGACAACTTAATGCAGCCTCACCAGGTCGAAAGTGGAGCGTAAATCTAGACAGACCGCCAGTGCACCGCCTCCTCCTTCGCATCCTAAATTCACCTCGTCTCGGGAACGGTAGCAGCGGCGTCTTCCGCTCGGAAGCGAAGCCGGGGAGAGAGAGAGAGAAAGCAACGAGCATTGTACGAGTACCACCCCTCACACCTCGAAACTGGCGTCGAAAATGCTTCGCTGGTGCGGGAAAACGAGTAATATTTCGCGTGGTGACGTACCGGGTATGTAGCAGAAGACCTGCTCCTTTCCCTGTAGATATAAGGCAGCCATTACGGCCTTCTCGTTTTAGGAGACACTATTTAATGAAATTCCCCGACTCTTGAAGGTGCTAGGTTCTGTGTCGTTGAGCTTTTCAAAGAAACTCTTTTGTCTCAAGTTCTGCGCGCGAGTCGGAATGTGCGATACGAAATTATGACGGAGGGATACATTAATTTTGAAATATTGAAGCAAAGAGCAGACAATATTGAAAAGGTTTAATAAATTATAATATAAATTTATGATAGTGTATACGGTGATAGAAACATTAAAAATTCGAAATATCGGTAAGATGCTCACTACTTCTCTTTTGAAAATCAGATTTACGAAGAGCTAGAATTTGGATAAACATGAATTATTGTAGCGAGAGAGATAGTCTATAAATCCTGCTAATCATTCATAAGAAGCTCAAAGAATTTACTTTGCAAGTTTTGGCTTTATTTATACAATTCAGTCGTGGTGCAGTAACTCTCTCAACTTACGCTTCTCTCTAGAGATCTGTGCTTTCCGTCGTTAAGTTAAAAGCGTCTCGTTTTATTTGGTATAAGCAGAAGACCACGCAACAAGTGCTCATGTAATGTTTTGAGACTATACATTTCTTTAAAAACGGTCTTACTTCAAATCAGAACTAATATTATACTTTTAATACACCAAAGACAAATATACCGATAGTCCAGAAATGAAAATGCAATGTTTGGTAATGTTTCATAATAATAATAATAATAATAAAACGTACATCATACATGTGGAACAAAGTACCAAACAGATGCTGGCTAGTCCTAAAGATCCAATAACAACAATAATAATAGTAACAACAAAGTACCTTGAATCATTACAAACAGAATACAAGGTGGAGATTTCTTCATTTGTAAGAGCAATTTATCAAAACTTATTTTGGTTATTACATCAAAGATCTGAAATACTGCAAACAATTCGTTTTTATGTCTACTCATCAAAATTAATATATTTCTATTTAATTGTAATGTAAATACCCCACATAATTGAAGAAGTACGTGAAAAATAGAAAATAAGAAATGACTCACGTATATCTAAAACAGTGAGATTTAGCTTTTCCTGTTGATGGAAGAAACAGCACGACGTTTGAAAATGAAAATTGGAAAATTTATTCAAAGGGAGTCACATGTTATATCTGAAACATGTCATCACGTACTCTCCACATATCAAGATACACAGGATGGAAATTAATAAACGCATTTCATGTTACTTATTTAGTACTATTCAATCGTTTCTTTCAAGTCTTAGTAATTTTATATTATCAGAAAACACCTTAGATATCCTTACTCGATAATTTTAGTGAGAACCTACCGCGTTTAAATAAAACTCATCTTTGATCCTATTCTCAACTCAAAAGAAGATGTACGGGAAAGTTTCGTTTCAATATCTTCAGTAATTTTTGCGTGATACAAAAATGTTAAAGTTACCGGATAATGTTGTCAATAGTTTTAATAAACATCAGTGAAATGAAGGTATTATTAATGTCCTTAAAATACACACTGACACTACCAACTCCCCAAAAGTATAGAAGTTTATTAAATATCAATGGTGATTACATAATGAGTAGTTGTGTAGAATTACCAAATGCACACTATTCATGCTCAGTTAGATTAACAGTAAAGATCTAAGTGAAGTTTATGAACTGTTCTTCTTATTTAACATTTTCTGCTATACCGAGGGATTTTCACTGGCTTTCTCAGGTGGTATTAAGAAGACACTTTGCAGTAACTCGGCGCATTATTCCTTTATCACCAGAGTTAGTAGTCTGGTACCTTTATACTTCTGCCAATTCGAACGTAGATCGCATTTTACTTAAAGTTTTGATTTATATTTGACGTCTATTTACAAAAATTAGGGTGCCATTGGAAACAAGTAAACTCTCTTCAGCGTGTAGCTTCCGTTCCACCCAACGACGGAGTTACTTAAAAGTAAATATTCGCCACTTAAAAGTAATATAATTACAAATAATACTAATGCAATTTCGTTTTCATTTGCCGAAAAAAAGTTGTTACTCGTAAGAGGAATGCTTTCTTTAAGAGATTTCGGTCATGGTTGTGTTCATTATTCATTTATTATTATTTTTTTGATAGATAATTCACTTGGAAGTCTTCTCGAAAAAGGTACTGATACAAAACAAATGTCACTATAATATTTTTTTATATTTTACAAAAAGTTGGAAAGTGAGATTGGAGTGAGAATGCACTATTTACAAAAATATCGGAAGGAAACTGCTAGAGATTTATAATGACATATAATTATTTCAAACATTCATACTATGATTTTCTTTAGCATCAAACGCACAAATAATGATTTTAATGTATCGTGAAATAATTTTGATAAATGAACTAATCACTCACTAAAAGCGATCAAAAGATATAAAACAATGAAATGCACAATGTGATCATCAACAAAATTCATCCGATCCGAAATTCATTAAAAACTATTCAAATGCCTTGATTTCGATTCCCTTCCCAATAATTATAATCGAAACAAAATTCTTTGATCTAATTTTCTTGAAATACTAATTCTACACCGTGTTCATATTTTCCACCATAAGTTTGCTTCTATCTCCCTTTACAGGAAGGTGAACTCTTACGTCTATATAATGACCGACTCAAGAGTTGAGATCTGGATGAGAAATAGCAGTCCAAATATTATGAACTTTCCTAAAGTTATTCTAACTAGGTAGCTAGAAATCTCATCTCTCGGAAGGGATAATAATTTGTCCATCTTCGTCAGAAGGCATAGTAATCCACCGAGAGCGCAAGCTCGATCCAGTGAAATGGACGACCACCCGAAACTCATCTTCTGTGACTAGAACCAAACTTTCAATATGCGTAAAAGTAAATTTCTCATGTTGGCTATACATTACTGGCAAAGAAAGATAGTATTTTAATAAAGAAAAGAAAATTCCCTAAGCGGTTTCATAACCTACTTGAACACTCACTGACACATTCCTAGTTTTTGTAGTATTAATTATAACCTATTAAGTTCTCCGTGGAATAATCTCCACAAAAAAAAAGAATATTCGATGTAAGAATGTAAACCTTATATTACATTAATTTATGTGTTATGTATTATTAAAAATGTTATTTTGTTTCACAAGTAAATCTCTTTTCATGCCACTTAATTCTTGATTTATTCAAGTTGCAATGCATTCAATACCAAATTTGTTTCTTCAAATAAAGAATTCTTCATAGGGCTCATGACAACCATCATCAGTATGGTCTTCTTTTGATGATAAAAATAAAAATTTGACTATAAAGTTACAAAGCTGTTTATTTTATAAATATTAATTGTTTTTACAAGTAACGCTTAAATTTTATTTTTCGTGGATGTAACTATCTACTCTCAGCAAATTGTGCTGATATATATGCAGTATGAGTTCTTAGACACAAGTTTTAATAAACGAACTTTAACTCATCGTGGATGGAATGTGTGTAATTGAAGAGATTTTAACGAATTTTTGTCTGTAGTTAAATAAAGAAGAGCGAGAGAGTATCGTTCCTTTCTCACTACAGCGAACACGCTTTAAATGCTGAAAGAGATAATACAGTAATTCAATACGACTTACATTCTTTCGCGTCTTGCTCTAACCCTGAACCATATCTCTGCAACACGAAGGCTTTCCTTCCGACTAGTCGTGGCAAACGTTCAATGAATGTAATGAGCACAGCTGGGGGCGAAAAGCGTGGGTGTGGAATGTGGTTGAAGGGAGTCAGGTTGTGAGAAGAGGATCTCTCTCTCTCTCCCCTACATCTTCTGCTGGCCCTGGCGAGCTGCCCTTTGCAAGCGCTCACGTCTGCCTACATCATTTAATATTCAGCCACATTGAACTACTCACAGTTGCATTGGATTGTTCCGCTGAATTTTCAAATATTCATTTCTTTGTCATATTTCCCTTCTTCATATATAATTAACAACAAATAAAACGACCCCATTTTTTTATGAACAGACATATTTACTCTAAAAGAGAAACAAATAAAATAACATACATAACATTTCAACCCTTGTTGTGTATGTTATTTTATTTATTTGTCTTTTAGAGTGCATATGTGTCTGTTCATAAAAAATGGGGTCATGTGGTTTGTTATTATGCATCATTTCTCTTGAAATTGTATTGCAAGAGAACCTTGTAATATACACAAAAATAAATGATAGACTTTAAGCATTTATCAATAAATCAAAAAAACAACAACAAATTTTAGAAAAGCATTTCATGGCAATTGATTTGAATATTATCTCGTGTGTTCTTCCATCAGGAGAGTTGACAATACCACCTAACGATTTTATGGTGTCATTTGTTTCCGTTGCAATAATGTGCGAAATACAATTCTCTGAGAAATAATATATTTCTTTACTGAAAATTATAATGAAAAGAACTAAAAGCAAGAATTCAGAGAATGGAAACCGCATTTTATCTAACAAAAATTATATATAACAAAAAAATGCTTGCCATGGAACTGCAAAATTCGACACCACCAAACAGTGATCAAAACGGAAGCAGTCTAAGCATCAGAAACACGTAACCTTCAACATAGAGCATTAAAAAACAGAAGCTAAAGAACGCAAAACCCTTGGTTCTAAAATTAAGAATGAAATAAATTACCCAAAACCAAATGAGGAAATCTACAAACAAATTCTCAAAATTACAGATACAATGCGAATGCGAAGAATCCAATTTATGGGACATTTAACAAGTCCGCATCCCAACAGGGTAACGCACCAGATTCGCACCTTTTTGAAAAATAAAACCGCCAGACCGCATTGGTACAAACAAGCAGGAAAAAACCGTGAAGAATTAGGATCTCCAAATTTACAAGATCGTGAAATAATTAGAAAAATTGCTAAATCGCGGGGTTTCGAGGAGGAAAAGAAAGCAACCAAACAAAATACATGGTCTGAGCAACGAAAACAGAACTATTCTTTGCGTATGAGGGATTACTGGGCTAAAAAGAAAGCCAATAACTGTTGATTCCGTGTGATCCTAAGTGACCCATTCGCGAAGCAGAAGAAGAAGAAGAATGTCTTTCCTGCAGTTTATAACCGATAAGAAAGGAACTTTGCAACTTGTGAACGATAATGACGATTGAATAAATCCCTTTCTTCTCAGGCATTAAAAGCTTCTCTTGATTAAAAAGCAAATGAGAGGAAACAAGTCAAATACGATCCCTGAAAAGGAAACAGTCATGTTTAAAAGGTATTTTCAGGTCATGAGAAACCAAAATATTTCTTTACATCTTCACAAGAAAGAATTGTGTGTCGTAAATGAAACAAACTAGTATCCTTTTCCTTGGGATATAAAAGATGTTCTACTATAAATTGCCGGGATTAATTTAATTGTCGTACAAGAATTTTAGGTATTATTGAAACCTATTATTCTTAGATCACAAATGAGCACCAAATATTCTTAAACAACATGAAAAACAATGAATCTCAAAGTTTCTCATAATATTTTGTTTTAATGATAAAAATGAGACAGATAACATAATTCTCCGAGGATTTCGACGAGTGTCGTATCAAATGCAATAATTCCACCAAAAACCTACAAAGAGAGGATTACCAAATTCCACTGTTAATGGCACACTATTGTGGTATACATGGACAAATGTTTTCGCATAATATGTTTTCGAGTGATAAAGCAAACTCAAATAATAATTCAACTTATTGCTTACATGTAATATTCGCTCCGAAGTTTGCAAATTCCCATTACAATCATGAGATACATAAGTAAACTTACAGATATTTCTCATGAATGTGTGTGTACATGTATACATTATTTTTTATATAGAATTTTTTTTAAAAATACAGTATTTCTAACAAAAGCAGACTTAGCGAGTTTCACCTTTCCCTTAATAGATTTGATTTAAAGTATTTCTTTTAAATTCAGGTGTTAAAAAAGAGTGCGCTACAATCTTAAGCTTGATCGATATGTCTATATCATAGAACTAGACTAGAACTAGTCCCTGAAATTTGTTGTAATTTTCTTCTCGGTCGTCCCATTTAAAATGGAGAGCACTTGCATGAGAGAATTAACCTGGATCAAAAAATTTATTCAGAAACGTATTAAAAAACAGTAGAAATCTCTTAGATTGCGGTGAACCTCACCGCCAGGTAACAGATTAATCATGTTACGTCGAATGAAAATGGGAGACGGGACCGGGGTTCGAACCCGGGACCTTGAGCTCAAGGTCCCGGGTTCGAACCCCGGTCCCGTCTCCCATTTTCATTCGACGTNGGTTAATTACAGTAAAAAGGAAACATCTAGTGTAAAATATACATCGATTCCGTAAGTGAATAAGATTTCAAGGAACGTGACAATCTGAAATAGAGCGGCAATACTATTGTGGATTGGGAAAGCACGCAGGTGGTTACTATCAAAGGACTAGTCTCCTGAGCGAAAAGATCGGGTTACATGAGATGCTGCGAATAGGGCGAGCCAGAGGTTCACGCGCATTCCTGTGCACGGCTGGGTAGAATAGACGTTTGACACAGGAGTCTTGCACCATAGACATAGGATACTGTAAAAATCTGTAACATACATTAGTGACCAATAAAATCGCGAATGTAATACATATAATAGTTTTAAAATAAAATACATACAGTTAACAATATATTATTTCAGAATTAATCGTAGATATAATGTGCAGTCAAAATTTGAGATTAATCATAACAAAAGTATGAAATAAAATTTCCACCTATGAAAAATCTGCCACTATCCAGAAGAAAACAAGAGAAAAACCCGGGCCAGGATGGATTTTAATTATATTTAAATTATATTCAATGTCCGTGGGTTGACGAATAGTATCACCGAGAATAAAGCTAGGTTGAAATTTCATCAATATATTTAAATGTGAGGTAAATTATTTAAAAAGTATCTAACTTCATTATTCAAACATCCCAAACATGAGTCGAAGTGTTATGGTACGAATTTAAAATTAAAGATTGTCTGTGTAGCGCAATTAATGAAGGCGGTGTTCCAAACGACACAATTGTTAAGTAATTAAAGCTCTCTGGATCAATCCATCAGTGCAGGCTTATTACGGATTTACCGCTTCTATGCGTTAATAAGAAACAAGAGCAAAATGTGTTCGTATTGGTGATCGAAACAAGACATGTTTATACAAAACACTTTTTGCATTTCTTCCCATCAGAACTTCTTTTAGTGATAAAATAATGTAGTTTATATTTTTAAATTATTGTCAACAAATTTAGTTTTAGATTGTGCAAGTTAAAACTTTGTAATATCTTCATGCATGCCATTTTTGTATTGATTCGTAAACATCGTATATTGGACCCATTCTTGGTTGACAAATAAGGCCATGACCTACTACTTAATGATCTAAACCTTGTTTGAAGATAAGTCAACGCACACCAACTGAGAAATAGATAGAGGGCAATTGTTACAAATATTGAGTCGCATCAAGAAGAGTGTGGTCACAAATAGGAAGAAAAAGCAAAAAGGTGAGTCATCTGCTAACTCACAGATAAAAAATGATTACCAATATTTAGCGTATGATAATACACAAGAAACGTGAATATGGATAAAAATATATGCCTAGCGGTTGTAATCGAGACGCAGTCGACAAGTAACTGTGATATCTACAATGTCTGGAAATATGTTAATGTATTATAATTTCATTGTGTAAAAAATTGCTGATTGTTTAGTATCCTGTTTTCAACTACTTTGATATTGCAGCGTCAAGAGGCAGGTGAAAATTGCGACGGACCGGGACTCGAACCGGGACCTCCCACTCTGGCCGCCGGTGTGCTATCCGATGCACCACCTGCCTCGACTCCCGCACGGACTTGGGAGTCGAGGCGAATGGTGCAGTGGATAGCGCACCTGCGGCCAGTGCAGGAGGTCCCGGGTTCGAGTCCCGGTCCTTCGCAATTTTCACCTGGCTGTAGACGTTGCAAACACTCCTCGACGAGTAGGTACTCGGAAGTTGAGAGTTAAAATACTTTGACATTCATCAATGTAGTACCATTTTAATCTAAGTCTTAAAAATTCTAGAGTTTGTACTTCGAAAACCGTAACTAATAAGAATCATGAATGAAATAAAATGACCATATTTTAGACAAAATCAGTACGCACAGACAACGTGCGGGCGAGCGCAAGGAATAATAAAAAAACTGTTTTAGTAACAAACATGTAATAATTCATACCAAACATGGACAGTCTACAGCTTACGCCTATAATATTACTAACAATTAGGTCAATGAAATAGTTTTGAGGAACTATATTGTAATTTCTATACACAATATTTCATTTTCTCTCACTTCAAATTAACATATTTGCAGTCAATAAATTATAATTCTTTTTAATTTAATAAATTATTTTATATACAAAATGGTTCTAAATCACTCTACAACGAAAATGTAATTCTGGATGAGGAATTCACACTTCATGAAAACGAACATTAAAGTGATTTAATTACACTTTTCGATGCAAAAGCTGTGAAGCTGAAACTGAAAATTAAGAATGAAATAACGTGCAGCTTTGCACGACGAATTATTTCCATAATTTAGGTACTTATAGAGCGTGATGCGAACTACTGCACACGCTAACATAACATTATCCATTCTACTTTTATATTTCAGCGGCTTACACAATTGTTTGTTTGACAAGAACGGTGTACCAGGTATAAAAATGAGCATGCTATCTACAGTGCAGAGATTAGCAAAAATATTTCCTTTATTTTTTTCAATGTGCTTACTCACATAACAGATTAAATATGATTATTATTGAATAAATAGAAAAAAAAGTTTCATTCTCGTTTTTTTGGTAAAGTTAGTTAAAAAATTTGGAAAGAACGTATCACATTTCTTTTGTTCAGCAGAACTGCATTTAAAATAATAGAAAATTTTATATAAGATATTCAAACAAGGTATGTTTCAGTACTCCATTTTATCCGTGCAAATCAATTATATTCTTTCTCCAAATCATACGTTTACTCTTCCTTGATTTTCTCATATCACGTTGAGATCGCAACAACTCTGTTCTGGTGAAGCCATGTTTCGTAACAGCAGAATTCAAGTAGGCGCCTCTCTCGTTCTTTTCTCTCTCTCTCTCTCTGGAAAGGACGTCTGACTCACGTCTTTTTACGTAGACGCATGTGAGAGAATGCGCCCGAAACTCTCCTTCCTCCTCTTCTTCTCTCCATCACGCGAGAAAGAAGGTGGCGAAGAGAATTTAAAAAATTGTTGTAATCGTAAATAAAAAATAATATATTCTCTTAAAAAAATCTTTTCCTCTATTACATTAAGCACCTCGTATACATACCAACACCGCATTCATCTCCGTGCTCTTTTAGCGCTGACCTCGTGTAGGGGTGGCGAAGGAAGGGAAGGAGTTGGGCTTTATTCAAGCGAGAGGCTTTCTCCCTCGGTGGCGCTCGCCGACAGTCCGCCGTCCCGCGGCGACACGACAGCGTTGCGTCTCCTTATCCCGAGCGCGCGGGAGCATGTGAAGGAAAACGCGGCCGAGCGAGCGAGCGAGCGCATTCTTCCCCAACATTCTCCACCACGGCTTCGCCCCTATCCCCTTCCCACACCCTGTGCAGCAGCCGCATTGTGAGAACGAGTCACCGTCCGGACGGACGGCCCGTCACCGGGCGCCCCGCCACGTCGCTTGTCCGTCGCGTCGGAAGGCGGGCGGGGGCGCTGGGGGCGGATGGAGAGACGGACGCCGAGTGTGCGGGGGAAACAATGTAGAGCAACACTGCGCTGCGAGCAGTAACTCGTTCGCGCGCGGTGGCGGCGGCGGCGGCGGCGGAGACCACGCGTCCGGGGAAGAGACCGATGCTTGGGAAAAGCGAGAGCGACGACAAAACGCCGGAGGTCTGCGGATCGATGTTCGAGAAAGTTTGCGAACCCGCACAAGCTCCCTTGCCAAGAAGAAGAAGAAGCGTGGTCGGGCGGGTGTGGGTGAGGCAGTATCTTGCAACTGCAGACCAACGGAACCCGCAAGTCACAAAACACTACATAATGCGTGTTAGAATTGGGTGTTAATTAGGTGCCGTATCCCCCGGATGTTGTAGTAGTTTCCGACGCACCTGAAATATCCCTTACATTTTTCTCGTAGTAGCGGACTATGAAAGGAGCAATCAAGTTGTAATTAAGTGTGCAAGTTCTAAAATTCAAGGAAAATTGCATTTCTAGGGAACTAATAACGAATGTCTTTAATTTCGCAATCCTTCACGAATCTTTTTCCTCAACCTGTACCATAAACAATATCAACACAACACGGTGCACACACAATATCACGCTAGTCGGGTGAGAAGTAATTAAGCGTCGAACAAAAGGGTCTCGGGACTTCTGGAGCGTCAGAAAATCTTTTTATTTCCTCCAGGCTCAACGACGACAGACTCACTCGGAAACAATCATTTATTGATTAGTGTCTTCAACAAACAATTAATAAAACGTGGAAAAAAATAAACACGGTTTATTCTCGGAATACGTACTTTATGAACAAATAGAGAAAAGCAAATATAATACACCATATTATATGACTCAGAAATCTCAGGAAATGGTTCTAATTTTTCAACTTGTTAAATGGACAATAACACCAAAGTACCAAAACGATTTATTTGTTTACGTTTTAAATAGGTATTATTATGATTTATTTCACTCTATAATCGGATAGAAGCGATACATCGGTGATTTTGTAAAATTATGACTAGTCCCAAAGCACGTGTTCTGATTACGTTAGATACATATAAAACGGGGAAATATAAATATTTTTAATTTGTACATACGAAAATGATATTTTACATCCCCATTATTCGAATTATTACATTACTTTTTACGAAATTAAACTTAATGTTACAGTAATATTAATGATCCACTTTGACTCAACTACCTCTTTTTTACTTTTTTTTGTAAAAGTGATAAAAAAACCCACTGAGTTACTTTTTCATGAAAGGAACTAATGATAATAGCGAGACTCGTTTGAAATAATATATTTTTGTTATTCATTGTACCTCTTTACATGTGAAATTTGCTAACCGTCATTGATTTAGAAGATCAGAGACAAATGTATGTCACAAAAATACAGAAAAAGAGACAAAATGATATCACGTAGAGTGAGAATGATGTGTATTCCATTAGAATATGATAAAAAAAGAAAAAAGTCCAGTAAAACATTTTCAGTAATTTTCACAGTAAGACACATAAAAGGAAAGAAGAGATAAAAAACTTACTGAATTATATATAAGAAAAATCAATCATTCATAGTAATACTCAGTTGAAGATTTAAACTGTATTGTTTTGAAATACGTGAAATACGCAAATGTTTGTAAATATAAAGTAATTCGCAAAGAATCATTAGGAAATTGTGGATATTTTAAAATATTTTATTTTCTGAAAATTGAAAGAAAATATTTTCAGTTTTTTAAGAAGACGAGAGTTTTCAGGGGTTAAGTGATCAATCAACAAATAAAGTACTCTTTACACTGACTACAACAGAATCTTCTTATTTGAATACCAAAGAAAGTCGCAAGAATATGCATAACGAAAAAACTCCAAAAATCTTAAGCTCTACTTTATAAACATTTGACAAACTTCTTGACCATTCTTTATTATATAATTCAGAAATTTTCAGTTTTGAATATACGGTAAGTTATACGTTTCGGAAATTTTTATGTTCATTTTCAATATCACACATATTAGTTATTGCATCCTAACCATCTCTACCGCATCACAAGTCGTATATGAAAACAATATAAAGGAACACAATCTACTTCAAAAAACGAAATTAGAATGTCCAATATATTTTTATCACGCTCATGGTATTGGATATTTGGGGCACTAAATGTTTCTTTTTTCCTCAGTTACAACATTGGAGCGGAATAGAAATAAAATGTTCCTTGTTTCGTTTTATTGGCGCAGCGTCGAGGTGGGTGCCGACATGCAGATGCGTTCATTCTGATGAAATTTCTACTCCTTAGCGAAGAAGAAAGGAGCGTAACAAGAACAAAGAGACTCGGACGAGACGAAATGTGTTGGAGCGAGATGGAGTGTTGGGATTAGACTCTGCGCTGCGCAAGTGTCGCGTCGCGCGAGAGCTGAGGAAAAAATCTTCAACTAAAATTCGACTCCTCTCGCGAAGGAGGAGAAAGTCTAGTTCAGGATTCGCGTAATGGAGAGCGAGAGCAGAATACAATGGAGTGCTCCTATAGGATGAGCCAAGTAGGGATAGTTTCAACTATTTGTTATTGCTCTTATAAAACTATTTGATTCTCAGAGATACCACAAAACACGTCCGAAAATTTTGTGCTATTACTAACGCTTTGCGCTTTTATTGTCTTACAACACATACAATATTTCCAAACCAATCAAAATGGCGGATGTAATTACCATCCTCTTAAGAGCTCTACTTTTACGAAACAAACATTCAGAAAGAAATAATCTTATCTGATTTATCATTTTGGAACGAAAATAAGAGCATGCGTAAGAGAAAAATATCTGCATTAAACGAAAATATCACATTTCAATCCACAATGACTGTGATCTATTTAGAAATATATAGTCATATTTCTAAAGAATATGCAATCACTTAAAGAACATAAATTATGATGATGTAGGATTGTTCCAACCTACTTGACTTGAACTGAAGATATTCATTAAAGTGCAAATTCAAATACACAATAAAAACTGATATTTTTACAATATTTCAAACACTCCTCTTCACAAACCATATTGCTGTATTTAGTTCTAGTTCAAATCACTCAGCATCGCATTTTGAATTGGCCTCTTCCCCACCGCTTCACACTGTGTTACGTACAATGATGAAAAGAATTATCGGTGCCTACTATGTATTTATCTCAATATTCCTAAAACATTACAACTCTAGTTTTCCCATAAAACGCAAATTAATTAACACAAATAAATACAATAGATGGATCACCCGAGGGATAAGGATTCCTTCTAAAAAAAACGCCTTTTAGATTATCTTTCAAAACTCTATAACCAACCACTCGAATTCCATGATTATTATCGTAAATCTAAGACTATTCTTCGAAAAGTAGTCTATGCAGCTAAAGGAATGGAAAACGACAGGCATATACTAAAATCGAACAACCGGATGAAAGCCATGTGGAATATTGTTAACAATTACACGTCAACTTCTGAAAATCGCGAAGAAAATGTTTCTTTACTAAACGATGGCAAAATCGTAACAAATCCTCGGGACATCGCAAATTTGTTTAATTCTTACTTCTCAGAAGTTGGTAAAATAACGAACTCAATATATCCAAATCAATGTCCTCTAATTATATCCACCCACGTACCCAATACTATGTTCACTTCCGAAATTAACGCTAGTGAAGTCATGAGAATCATCAGCTCATTAACAAACAAATTTTCAACAGGCGTAGATGATATACCTGAGTTTATTGTTAAATTTTCGTCCCATGCTATATTAAATCCACTCATATATATTTGTAATAGTTCTTTATCGCAAGGGGCGTTTCCTAACATATTTAAGAGAGCTAAAGTGAAAATTTACACAAGATAGGATACAAACTTAATATTGGAAATTACCGGCAAATATCTCTACTACCCACTTTTTTAAAAAATCCTAGAAAAACTGTTCTATAAATTTTTTTATCAAAAAATAGCATTCTCTCTGACGATCAACACAGTTTTAGGAAATTCTTTTCCACTACAAGAGCCATATTTTCCTTCTTAAACGATGTTACCATATCTCTAGACCGTGGAGAAAATCCTCTAGGTGTTTTTCTTGATTTATCCAATGCATTCGATGTCATCGATCACAAAATTCTCCTTTCCAAATTGCATTCTTTAGGCATTCGTGGACTTCCACATCAATGGCTAATTTCTTATTTAAAAGATAGATATCAACAGGTCGAAATATCCTATACTAAAAATAAAATACTTCAGCGTTGTCTTTCAGAAACAAAACCACTTACTTGCAGAGTACCCCACGGATCAATTTTCGGTTCTATACTCTTTTTCATGTATGTGAACGACATGTCATCATCCACATCATATTGCAAAATGGTTCTTTTTGCTGATGACACTAATTTACTATGTAAACACGCCAATTCTCAAAAGGTTTTGTCTAATCTTTCGACTGGTTCCATGCAAATCCTCTCATTGTAAACACTGACAAAACAGTGTCTATGTCATTTCACAATAGTAATACAAAATCTTTACCCCATGTTTCTCTTTCTTTAAACGGAACACAATTAAAAAATGTTACGATTACAAAATTCTTAGGTCTCCATATTCAAGACAACCTCAAATGGAATTGTCACGTTGACAATCTTAATTCCCAATTAAGCAAATTGTGTTACGCATTCCGAATCTTAGTTAACGCAGTTAGTCCACGTATTTCCCGTTGCGTATATTTTGCAAACGTTTACTCCCATTTACGTTACGGCATTACCTTCTGGGGTAATTCCGGTCAGAGTATTCAAACTTTCAGAATTCAGAAGAGGATAGTTCGGATAATTTGTAAATCTCACCCCCGAAACTCTTGTAAACCTTTATTCAAGGAATTAAATATCTTAACACTTCCCTGCATTTATATTTATGAAACGGTCTTGTTTGTTAAGACCGAATTACTGAAGCACCACCCTTGCTTTATACGAAATAGTTTCGTTCACGAACACAATACTCGCAATAGGAATAATATACATCGCCCTAGAGTGTCGACCACTCTTTGCAAAAAGGACCTTATCATTCGGGAATCGTTCTATATAATTCTCTCCACAAAAATATAAAATATATTATGAAATTGAATATCTTCAAATTCGCAGTTAAAAAATACCTCCTGCACCAGTGCTCCTACAATGTAAAAGAATGTTTTGATTTTAATAAAAGTTAAATCTGACTAGTACTTTATCACGCCGTTGCTGTAGCACTTTTTAAATAATTTATAACAATTTCAAAAACTATTTTCTTGCACGATTGTGTTGTCTTATGGCTCATATTAATTTAGTTTTATGTGTACTCAACTTTGGCACGGTTGTGTACATAAATTCTGTAGCCCCATCCTGGCCCGGGNTGCAGTGGCGGATTTCTGTACAGGTCTTTTAGGCTTGTCTAAGGGTTTTTTACTTGTAACAATAAATTGTGCATTTAGTGTTATTTCAATTCTTGCTATTTTTAAACACTATACTTCTATAATTCTATAATTCGATAAATTACAAACATATTGACATTCTATTAGTATTATAACTCGCAGCTAACTTTTTATCTTATCTAGGAACTTTTGCTGAAATTTTTGAATCCGCCTCTGCCTTAGGGCCCTTGATCGGAATTGATGGGATGGTCCGTTGTTTGCTTCCGGAGAGTAAATTAGTTTATTGTCCTCCACGTGGTCATACGCAGTTTGTACTGCTTTTTTGACAAAATGTTTTATTATTACTATCGGTTTAAAAAATCAATCGATTTGAGTTTGTACGTACCTCCGGTTTAATTTTCCTATATATAAAAATACAATAAATTTTACATCAAATTTTAGCTTATTTAATTTTGCTTTATAAGTTATAAGACTAAAAATGTGTACATGTCTCTTGAGTAATTTTTAATGTGTTTGGAAGGTAAGAAACACGATTTACTAGAGCTTTCAAAGAAAGGGTCAAATTTGAAAATTTTATTTACTATAGTTGTTAAGTTCAGGAGATTGAAATTTTACACAGTGTTGTTGACATAGTTTGTTAAAAGATGTGTTAGTTCTATAATTTAATTTTTCTATTAAAAACATACTTTACACTTCCTGGGTTCTGGCTCCCGCAGGCATTACTTATGACCCGTCGCACAATCATCCTCCATGTTTTACCAAGTGATATAAAATCACAGTGTACCATTATTAATAAGCCATTATTTACTATTCTTATCCTATTTTTAAATACGGTTATTTAAAGGCCTGATGGAAGATTGTATGAGAAACCATCTTGTGGTTGCAACGTTTCATAAAAATTACAAAAACAACTTTTAAGCAAAGATAAAATTATAAAACTAACACACCTTATAAACAATTATTTCAGCATTACTGTGTAAAATATTGTTAATGCTTAAGAATTTTGCTGATGCAAATTTTCAAAATTGACTCCTCCCTCGAAACCGCTACAAAATGGTGCTTTTCAACTTTTAAACACAATAAATAAAGAAAACACTCAGAGGCAAGCACAATTTTTTAACTTATATTTCATAACTAAGAAATAAATAAGCTAAAATTTGGATTGGATGTATTTTGATGGATAGAAATATTGAACTAGAAATTCAAATAGAAGTCTGTTACTTTTTTAAACAACAGTAATTTTCCCGAACTGATTTTATGTGCAAAAACCTGCATTGAAATTTTTGAAATATCTAGTCTATTCCAGACAATTTTACCAAGTTTGGTAAATATTCATCAAGTGTTATAGATTTGTATACAGGATAAAGACAAACATTCATCTGCATATATTAATTTTTTCGAATATGAGAAACTTTTATTTCCGAATATTTAAAAATTACACTGAAGATTGCTTTCTTAATACTATTTCTACGACGTTTTACGGATGTGACGTATTTAATATTCATATATTGTTGGTTGTACGTGTTTCTATAATAGGAATAAATAACATTTTTTCAGTTATCTGATTATTCCAAATGGAACATTTTTCAGGAGATGTATGAAAAAGTATACTATTTCAGACTGATTTACCTATAAAATAAACTAATAATTAGTGATAGAGAGTAAGATTTTTCAAGGAAAGTAGTCTCCATGAAGATATTTTTCACGCATTCCCCAGAGAAGTGTAGTCCGAAACCACTCAACCGGAGTAGGGGGCCCGCGAGATCATTCCAGACGTAAGTGAAAATCCATACTACGCTAGGTATTGAACTCGCCGAGTTCAGAGCTAGTGACCTGACCTCTCACCGTGGACTCGAGTCTAAATGTTGACACGTAGGAAAGAGCAAACATGCTTCAACGGAAAATAGCAAACAGACTAGTGCAATACTATCTTCTTGATCTACTATAATTATGCTGAAGAAATATTTATTTAGCTCTTTCAGCTATCTAAACCTTCACAAATAATGTTTCAACGGAGATATATTAAGAGATTTCAACGAAATATCTGTAATATGACTTGACTTGTATAATGATGATATACTTGATAAATTGATGTATTATTTTTAAGGCACCTTGTTAAGGTGCATGTGCACTGTAAAGGAGCATTTTGCGTGTGCTTTGGCAATCCACTAAATGTATAATCTACGAGTCGTCATAAGATACTTGCATATAAAAATAAATAAGCTATTTTAATGGTCATTTATCAAGTTTAGTGAAATTATGTTAAGGCCTCATAGAGTTCTTGGGAGATTATCTAGAACCCTACATCGCACACTAGGTATTTTTACTCGTCACTCATGAATGGGGAAAATTCGAAAGTTTTTCGTGAAGGCAAATGTTTTTACGGAGCTAGGATATGAAAAAACAAACATTCAAGGAAATGGCTAATGACTCCAGTAATTTATAAGGGAGTGCTATGAATATTCCATACATGTTTCATTCAATGAAGTGAGCCACCGGCATTATTATAACCACCATTAGGCCTGTTTTAAGAAATTTTATATGAAATGTTTTAATTTAAATATTTTTGAGTTCGAGGTGAAATATTAATACTGAGACTTCAGCCTTCACTAATATCACATTTTTACTGGAACCTATCATCATAAAAAAACAGGTCAATTATGGGAAAGGGGAAACTATGGTCCGTGGAAACCCACGTTTTTATGTCATGTTTTGTATCTTAACCGAGAGCACCATTTACTTACTTTCCCATTCACTTCTGAAGTAAAATAAACACAATGCGGATTGACTTTTTAATTTTTAAAATGTCAATTGCCAATTGGAAATATTATTATTAGGACATGGATGGATGAATAAAATCTTATTGTACACAAAGAAAAGTGAAATAGTCTATCTCACTTGTTTCTTACATCGAAAGAATTCAATACAGAACACGTGTCGTCCTTTCCCACGTGGGCATGTTTTCCGATTTCATCGTCTAATACATCTTTCAAGGAGATGTGAGACACCATTTCATTTCGTATTCGTTTTTCATTTAGTGAACGAAGTAGTGTAAATACCTGCTCCTTTTCAAGAAATTAAGATATTGACACACAAAGAAGTGAAAGATGTCGCTAACGTAGAATGAGGTGCGACAGTCCTCTGAATTATTCGACAATTTAAATATTTGAGCAACAATTGAAAGTGGTAAAAGAATCGTACATACCTCGCATTCACTAAATATTTCCTGCAAATAGTTATCTCCAATGTTTTCCACTCACCTGAAACACAGGAATAAAAATTAAAATATATTTTTGTTACGAATATACACACAGTAAAGACAATAATATTTGCAATGTATAATAATTACAATAATATATTTTTGTTTCATATTCAAAGAACAAATATAATTATGTAGTAAATCTCTTGAAAAGAGTAATAGTGTCAATTTACTTTTTAACAATAAAATATAATTTATTAATATATAGAGACAACCCATCAAACATTCGTGGTAACACTCAAATTTAGAATTTTTCTGTAATTCCACGAACCAATCAAACGATATATTGAAATCCGTTTTTTCCTTATAATTTCTATTTCTAAATTTATCAATGATTGTTTTCTTATAAAATATAAAGTGCCAGAGTGAATAATTATTAGTAACCGCACAGCATACCACTAGAAAAAATCATGATTTTTTTTTGTAAAAAAGAGTAAAAGGGAACAGCTTTATTAATATAAGAAAATTTCCCTGAACCTTTAACCCCTGTTTTAAGGATGATAGAAGACGGGGAATGACATGACCATGAAGTAATTACAAAATACAATAAAGACAACATCGTGATCAAAATACGTAAGCGGTGCCGGAACGTATGTTGTTTTTATGCCAGGGCCACTTGACAGTAGCGTGCTACTTTTACAACGAATTAAAAATTGAAAATCAATAAATAAATGAAGAAGAATACCGAATGTTCAATAACTTCATGCATTTTATATCACATTAATAATAATATCTCACTTTTACTTTCTCTTCCGTTCATTCAGTAGAGAATAAAAAATACATTGTAATTGATATAGTGGAGTGTTGATATATTTAAACTGGAAGATAATATTTCTGTCCCGGAAGAATACTGATGTAAGTGTAAAAATTGTTATTTTGCCCGAGAGCGAAAATTGAATTTTTATCTTATTTCTGACATTAATTCGACACTAAACAGCAATGAAATTTTTTTGTATTCCGTCATTCTTCTTTCTTAACAGAAAATATACCTCTCAATCTGCCATGTGAAAGTATTAGCGATTTGGATTCAAAATATTATGTTATTTTATTTGTTGTAAACACTTAAAAACATCACACGGAAAAAAATAATTTGGATAGCTCAGCCTAAAATAAGATGTGATAGTTCGTGCGTTAGCTGTATACCGGACAGACAGCACCATTACCTGCCACAGCTTACGCTGTAGATGCAGTAAAAGAGTTTTCGTCCGAACGAGACCAATTTTTTATGACTGCGGAAGCTAACACTCTTTGGTCTGGGAGGAAGAAAGTTATATTAACAGCTGTAGATTGTACGTTTTGCAGGCAACAACTCATCCCCGCTCAAAAATCTGACATGGTTTCAAGAACTGTTGTTTGTTCCTAGCAACCGATCTCGTTCGTAGTAGCCACTAAATGACACTCGGCGGCTCAGCCTTCTGTGTATTCGGTTCGTTGACTCATGACTGAGGCGGCGCAACCTGAGCAATTGTTTTACGGAGTGAAATCGACCATGGCTTTTGCAACAATGAATAGTTGTTTACTTGAACGAAATGATTCATTTCAATGACTAAAGGACGCCATCCCGGGGTTGCGTACCTCGAAACTTGAAGCCTAGACGACTATGATTTACAGTGATTTCTTGACGTCGAGCGGCCGTACACTGATGATATTTTGAATTTCTCAAGGTTAATGTTGGATAATACTTAATTAATTTTTTTTTAAATTATATTTTTAAATGCATTAATCTACTAAGAATAAATTTTAAGTATATTCAAAATAAAGAAACGTTTGGATACAAAAAAAACTATTTTCTTGATATTTAAAAATAAATTCTTCAAGCTTCTAGAGATGATTACTATTTTACGTATTTACTATTCATGATACCAATACTATGGTGCCAACTCTTAGACAACGTAACACAAGATAATTAAACATTATACTGCAGTAGCTCAGTGGTAGCGTTCACGCAGAGGGAAAGGACCCTGGATCGAATACTGGCGCTGTCGGATAGCTGAAAAAAATACGTTTGCTGTACGCCTGTGATTAAGCAAGGTAAGACCATAGAGTTGTAAAAAATTATTTCGTCAAGGCAGTCTTACAGACGAGTCGACATTGACTCACGTCGAATCAATATTACTTGCGTACCGGTTGGTAATATCATCTTCTACAGGTTCCCTTTTCTTATCTTGTAGATTAGCTACTTAAGATGTGAGAACTATTGCTGAACGCTGTGGTACAGAGAAATCTGAGAAAATTCACGTCATAACGAATGTTAGCTCTGCGAGCTTATGTGTTGTCTGTCCGGCTGGCAGCCAATACATTAGCTCCCCCAGCTCAGGTATTTTTTCCGTGCAATGACGCAAAAGGAAAACTTCTTCTTTGAAATAAACACATATTTCAAAAACAGTTCTTAGTAATGTACAATGTTGAAAGCGTCTGAGGTATGCACTACACATTCATTTTGTGTCCCTGTCAGAACTAACGAAATATTTTTTAAAATCACGAAATAATTTCATTGTAAAATTTCAAATACTTCATAACGTATCAACATATAATTTAAAGTCTTATATCCAAAAGAGGATGATTCCCCCAACGAAGTATGTTGGAGTAATTTCACGTGTATGGAAGAGGAAACACCAACATGATTAAAAACATAGAAATGTCATGAGAGGAGAAATCTTCTCTCATTTTGGAACCGTTCCGCGAATACTTTTATGAAGTTTTCGTAACAAGCCTGACGTCGAGCAGATGTCAGCCTGTGTTAAGAGACGAAAATGAAAATATTTTCCTCAATTTCAAGAGAAACTATTTAAACAAAACCTGTATGAAATAACTGCAACATGACATGTAGTTGAAAAGTACTGTTCATTTTCTACAATAAAAGTATGTAAAAAGTATATCGACAATTATTAGCTTTATGATAAATTTCGGAAACTATGTTTAGCATTTACCGCCATTTATTCTTCATCAGAAGTAAGATAAAAGATCAGTGAAATATCAAATCAAAATTTCTCCGTTACTTTAGTGCATTAATAAAAATACGTTTATGATAACAAATAAATTAAACTGAGATAAGAATAGAGCATTTAGTTTAAATAATATTTTTTAGTATAGTTGTATATTTCCAGATATTTTCACTTATTGGTTAAATTCAAATACATAAAATATAGAGGATATAGTAAGTGATTTTACTTTTTCTCTACAGTACAGTACTAGGTTTTGTTATGCGTACATGTCTATCGTATTATTTGAGGAAATATTTTGGAGAAAAATGAAAATTTTTTATGTGTAGAGAAGAAGTTACGAAGCACCTTCGTGAGCCACGAGAAAAAAGGGGTTAGAACATGCAAAACGGAACATGAACTGAAAAATAGAATTAAAGAATAAAGTTAAAAATATAAAGAGGTTTTGGGAAAAATATAAACACTAAAGTACTTAACACAATTTTCATTAAATTTCTGAAAAGCGTTGTTTACAGCAGTTTGTGTGTTTGAACTCGTTGATTTTCTTGACTTTTCTCAAGTCATAAGTGAATTAATATACAAAGGAGAAGCGATCCTTAATAAATGTGTAAACAAATATTTATTTTAATAGTAGATTAATTCGTATATCAACAATATATTACAACAATGTAAAACGTGATAGTATAAAATACGTAAATACACATCAAAGCAAGTTTAGAAAATCTGCAATGGAACTGGCTAGCAATCATTACATGTCTATAATTGTTTAAAGCATTGGAAAGACCAAACTTTATTACAAAATATATAATATAGGTAACATTATACATTATTACCCGGTGTTGACCCGGATTTTTCAAAGACTTATCATCTCCTTAGGAAAAAAATCTATTGTATTGTAAGATCAAACTACTTTTACTTACTGGTTTTTTAAACCATACAATTTTTTTAAATTCATACTAATACAAATTTAAAACAAAACTTGTCTGTACGCGCTACACCATCTCGTGGTAAGAGCCCCGGTCGAATTTGTGCTTCCGAGGCATTCCATTACAATGTTTGTAAAATCTGAACTATTCGTCACAATTTTACGATTTGAAAACGTTCTTTTTTAAATCTTTGTTAAATGCATGAAACACATAATCCGTTAAATTGGATGATAAATGACTTTTTAAATTACTCTCTTAAATTGTATTCTAACTCTTTTTTATAAAGTTTTATCGATAATTTAGGTTAACTTTTGTAGATTAACACATGCTGCCGCGGACGTTTTTGTAGAACTCTTTTTTTTTGTAAGTAAACAATAATCATAGTTGTCACCTACCTTAACAGTTAAGGTAGCGTAAAAAAATATAGCTATCGTTATTCTCAATTATCTTTTAACGACATTTAGTGTCAAAAAGTATATATTCTTTCTGATTATGTAAACTATCTCCTTGTCAAATTTCATCACGATCTGTTCAGACACACTTTCGCGTTACGCATTTATATTAATAAGGATATTAACAAAGGCTAATGTAAGATAGATGCTCGTCTGAATATGTTATTTTGTTTCTTAAAAGAACATTCCGGAGCTACTTTTGGGATAAATGAAAAAAAGGGACGACTGCAGCTGACTTACGGTTAATGCTTCCTTCTGTGACAACTTCTCCTCGCCTCTGTAGCCTTATCTCTTGCTATCGCGTAATTTATACGAGTGTGTTGGGAAACATTTTGTGTTAAAAGAGGAGAAAACATTTTTTCAGCTTAATATTTCTTTAAACAGGGAATATAGATCACTCTGCAAAGTAGGTAAACAAAAAAATGGGAGTAAGATATCTTAAGTAAAGAAATAAAGAGTAGCTACTCCTCTCTTTACGTTATAACCAAACTGAAAAGGAGCAAGGAGCATTACAGAAAAATACCATTGAAAAAATATTCTTCACTCTAGTTTAACGTATTGTTTGTGCTTATATATATATATATATA
>NNCF01126463.1:484165-506801 GCA_002313205.1 Laupala kohalensis
TATATATATATATATATATATATATAAAGAAGTCGATAAACTGACACAAGGTTCCATAGACAAATTATGAAATAAACTAAAGCCACTTTTAGGGATTAAAAAAAAATTATTTAAGATCTTATTTCAAACCGTCGTATATTCAATTGTTCCATAATTTTATTTGCTTCAACATAATTCGCAAAACTGGTTAAAGTTATGAAAGTATAATATTCAGTCAATTCTTGTTTACATAAAGTGGGTCATTGAATTTGAATGCCTGTAAAACGGTTGCTTTGGGACAAAAAAATCTGAGCAAGTAGAGTCGTTTCCACGTTACTTAAGGACACGTTTCCACAGAGATCTTACTCAAATGGCGGGAGACCGGGAAATATTTCGTTCACTTTTTTAGAGTGTAGGCGTGGCGCTATTGATTATATCCCTACCTCTGCTATAGACTTGCCACGTCGGCTTGTGGAGGTTCACATCATTTGTCATCTCCGTAAGCCTCGCATATCTGCGGCCCATTCTGTTCTCCGCCACCTGTGGACTCCGTCCGTTGCTCAGGCTTCTCGACGCTGGAGGACAGAAACGATGCTGCCTTGCATAACTAGCGGCGGTGACGTGAGAAACGGAGGAAGAACATTCAAGCATCTCGCTGCTAAATGGTTGTATATTCAAGAGAAACACAGCTGCAATAAGGACATGTTTCAAGAGCTGGTGCTCCATAAGCTGCGAATTATCTCTCTTCCTCCACAAAACCCTTTCTTCGACCCTCAACTATCGTACGCTTACCCCGTACTCCACAAATTCAGCCCAGTAACTCATCCGCAAAATCCAGGTATTCCCAAACAAACATCTTCGATTAAACAAAATAGTTCCCTTGCTTATCATAAATTCTTTATTTCAATGAGAGAAAGATATTTTAAATTATCTTTGATTCATTAGTTTTTTCCATATATCCTAAATATCTCTCGCGTTGTCCACGGTAGAGACTCACACACTAGGCAACTTTTACTCTCTCTATATCATATACATTAATACGCAAATGGGGCTATATATTGGGCTCAAATGACCTTGTTGTTGACGAGCTCTTAAAGCCCCACAAAAAAAAACCAAATGTGTCAGGAAATTTCTATTTGTTTCTTTTCTGCTTTACTGGATGGAGTAAACAACACGACTGATGTGTCGTACTTTAGAGCATTAAAAGACGAGTTGACGATTTCCTATTGTTTTCCATTTCGAGATAACAGAGTTAAAAGTTACTCCATGAAAAAAACTTGACTTCTTGAATCCTAGCAAATGTCACAATTGTCGCGTCTTTAAGTAAGAAAGAATATTTGAAGAGAATTGTACGTGAGTTTCGTGAAGCTCCATGGCATACTATGGTATACTACACCGAGTGAAACTTACCTACAACAAGCAATGAGGGAAAGTAGCTATATTATTTGCTATATTTTCGAGGTAAATAAAATAGTCTTGCTAAATAAAATTATATGTTCAAATTTCATACATAACCTTTCTATCATTCTACTTGCTAGATTAGTTTATATTTAATAGAGCTCTCTCAGATGTAATTAATATAAATGTGAATTAACCAAGGTGGTGTTGTGGAGTAATCTCCATCATTTTATTCTTTTCCTTACCTTTTAGTTGTTTCGTGTTGAATGTTTAACTCTCCCGCAAATGCGTGTAAGCTTAGCGATGTATTCATCAACAAAGTTTAGTAAACATGAACCAAAGGAGTTGCTTTCGTTCTCAACCAATTTACCAGTTATTATAAGCACTGCGCCTCAAGGAACTCAGATTTTCTTTGACATAATCTTTTCTTTTAGAAAATAGTCTCTAAGATATTTGTTTTACAAAATAAAAGCCTAGCCTTACAAAAAAATTATTTATAATGTTTACGTTAAGAGATGCTTTAAGTTACGTTACGTATGTTAAGAAGTTTGATATTTCTTATGTATAATTTTGTTTTTCTACCTTCCTTTTGTTTTGTTATAAACAAATTTTTATGCTAGTTTTATGTTATAAAAGGTTTATAATCCCTATGAATATATTTTTGCGTTCTGCATCTTATTTATCGAATGTGCTCTATTAAACACAATATGTATAATAACATCCAAGGCAAGGTTTTAATAAGGTAAGTTATCACATGAGAATTATAAGTTACACCTCACAGTATTTTTCAATTAATAAAATTATGTTAAATCTTTCTACCGAATTATATATCTCATTTAAACAGTACTTACAGAAAAAATGGATTGAAAAATTTGGTGGGCGTTATTTGCCTTGGGTACTTTAATATAGGAGGTACTGATTATTTCTATGGAAATTATCCACTCCCGCAAATTTTAATAGTGGACTTAATTTACTACAATATAATTTATTTAAATATAATAATATCATTTATCTCACATTTTGAACAGAATTTGGAAGTAGAATAAATATTATTTACGAAATAAAAGTCGCATATACTAGGAGAATGTAAACCTACGCATAATAAAGTTTGAGACCAATCTACATGTATCGGTGAAGGAATATTAATTCCCCTGTAGGAGTTTCGTCTTCAGTGAATCGCAAGAGGTGGGTAGGCTTCTTGTCGAACCTGGAGGTGTAAACTAATAAATACCCGCACCTTGTGAATACGAGAGATCTAATTCTACAATTCTATAAGAATGAAAACAAATACAACGTGAGCAAGGTCTAACATTAATACAGAACATTCTAGAACTCAATAGTTCAAATAATAGAGAACAGCGGGAAAGATCATCCAGCGTGACTTTGTTAGGGGCAATACCGTGAGCAAGAAGAGTATTTTCTTATGTATTCATTATCTTTTTTTTATTATTCTTTATTGTGTCTCTCTATTGGTTTCACCAATATTCCCGTCCGTACCACGAGGATTTTTTCTATCCTGTGCAATCTCTATTTTTAATTCGTCTCGTATTATGTCTAATTTTGTTACTGATCTGTGAGGTTCATGAAAATATTTGAAAGCTGTTAGCCTTTGTTGTGTTAAGGATTTGTTTGTTGCGTGTTATGCTAAGGTAACCCTGCCGAGATATAATGAAATGTTTAAATATCAAAATATGTATAAGAGGATGCAATAATGAACGCTGATATAGATTTTAATTTATAAAACACACCTTACTGATCCATCAAAAAAATATGAAAAATTTCTTTTCATATTTTCATGAAATACATCGTCTCATATAAGAAATTATTTTCAAAAATGTACTCGTATTATATTTATGATTATAACTGTATTTAATGCATGTACTTAATTAAAAAATTTATTATAGATGTTTGAAGAGTACGATTTTGGTCGCGACTTTTATATTTTTCGCCATGCTGCTTACGAACTGAGTTAAGCGGGTTCATAGTTTGTATTTCTTTCTTTCTGCATAAATAAGTTCGGATACAAATTAGATTGTCATTTCTAGTTACTATTATCAAAACCTGACGTACAAATAAATTTAAATATGAGCAACGTAGGTAATTAGACTTTTGAATAATTTGACTAACATTACCCGGCTGAATCACCTCAAATGTTGTGTATCGCATCGTATAAACGTCGTCACCGAATGAAAAGTCAGAACGGTGACGATCAAGCGCGCACCATGTACTTCAATGAGAACAACTTCACAAGCGCTACCAACGTGAGCTTGTCAGGCAGATGTCCCCCCTGTTTCTGATGGATGCTCAGGCACAGGAGAGTCTTGGCGCGCACTTTTACTATGCGGTGCGCGCTGCAAGTCGAGTCTCGGGAGGATCTAACTCATTTGTCAGATAAGGCCTCTCGCTTCAAGTACGCTTCCGGCGGTGTAAAGTGTTTTCAGCGGCGAGCTCCGTGAAGTCGGTGTGTGATGACTCGTACTAATGACACCCACAAAGAATTACGCATAACATTTTCACATTTTCTTTAGGATGATACCAGAGGTGAAAATGGCGTACATGTATAATTAGGAAGAAACACTTTTTCGCATTATTTATATTTTGATGAAAAATAAAGGATATAAAAAGCAAATGAAAAAGAATATATTACATTATTTTAATACAGTATTCACCTTCATCTACGTTTCATTTTCATATGAAAAGAAATATCTTTGTTGGTAAATAATAAAAATTGTTTACGAACTTAAATATATTTACTAAAAGAATTATAATAAAACACACTTTAAACCAATATTTTCATAGCAAATGTGAGTTCATATGTATTGAAACTATTTCCTTCGAAGAGTTCTGGTACATAAAAAAGTTACTAACAGACCTTCAAGTTGCTCCAGACTATTGTCTTTACACTTTAATAAAAGAATTAATTATTTATTTCTCTTTTAATACCAAGTCCCCCAATTTTTTATCCATTTAATATTAATCTATTATGTATTATTTACCCACATAACGCAAAAATACTATTTTTCAATAACCCCCTCTCCGTTCCATAGCGCATCTGTAGCGATACCTCTTAACCGAAACAAAGATGTAACGCTTGTCTTCCTCTCCGAAGCGTTTGATACTTTTCACTAATATGAATACATTGACGAATTTGGATACATTGACTAAATTTGTCGTTCCTTATTGCTCTGTGTTCTAATTTAGTGGTACTTAACACCAACTTTAATATACACAAATTTATTTAGTATAGAAAGGTGAATAAGTTTCCCATGGTTATGTTTTCATTTACTTAAGGATAATGTTAAAAATAATATTATTTATTTATATTACTATATACTTGATGCTGTAAAAAAGACTTCAAGACATTTATGTGAATCGGTGTGCAGGGCAAGGAAACAAAATAGTTGGTTTATGTAAAAAACAAACGAAAATATGTTTTTATATTTTGAAGTCAAATCAAATCTTGCTTGACATTTATTGAAATAGGTATGTATTTTTTGAGAGAAAAATAAATTTAGGTGTTTGTAGAATGGTGTTACATTACTCTTGGCTACGACCAAATGCCTCTCACTGGCGGGAACACTCTAGGTGCGGAGTTAGCGAAGCATTGGGACCAGAGAAAATTTGCATTAGTTTGCATTGAATTTCCTCTAAATGAACTAAATTATACTTTCTCTTCTCTGAATTTAATAGAGTGATCCTTAAACTTTTCCTTATCACCCTGCGCTAAATGGATTAAGTGTCATTATTTACGACTGTGAAAAATCTGTGCCAAACTAAAATCCAACACTCTTCCTTTCATTTAGGAAAAGAAATTTTAGAAAACAGCTTTATTCAGTGATAGCTTCCTTCTGTGTGACACATAATTATGGATATAATTCTAATTTTTCTGGGTAAAACTAAGATCTCGTAATGTAAAGCAATATAATATGGGTGAAAAAATGTTATTGGATTTAAGATTTTCTTTGATTAAAATCGTTTCAGTCCTTTTTATAAATGTTGGAAATTTATAGGGATAGAAAATATGTGAAGATAAAGAAGAGGAGGATTTCAAAATCGGAGGAATGCATGATGGTATTATGAAATTTAAGTGTCATTATTTTTATTACGCAAACATTCTATTAGCAAACAAACAAAAATGAATTTATTTCAATCGTTTTTCTCCACTGTGTTTATGCGAGGAAATATCGTGTAATTGAAATAATTTTTTAAACATTTAAAAAAAAATGTAATTCATTACACCATTATACCCATATACTCTACGTATGCATTTACGAATTCATAATAAAGAATATTCAACAATTTCCCATTGCCTAAGGAGTCTATTTAAATATGATACGACGACATAGGTGTATTAGCATGCATATATTTCTCCTGTATATCTACACTGGGATGAAATGTATTCACAACGGTCAGATGAAAATGGCAACGAGCCGAAAACCACACCTTAAGATCTCCTGATTTGATCGCAGGAGTATTGTCAACCACACCACACATTCGTCTTCCACAGTTATACACCATTTCCATCCACCGATAGACCTGATTCACATCCCTAAATAGGCCATAAATTATTTTCATCTGGTCGTTTAATAGTTACAACACAAGAAAGGTTTTACCTAATAACAAATATATGTATCAAATAACTTGACGTCAGTTTATTCAAGACTGAAAATTCTTTTCATTGCGTGTAGTGAATACTTCAATATTGAATAGGGTTGAATACACGGTAAGGCAATATGCCCTTATCAGACGTAGCACGATAATAAACTAACCCTTTTTCTCATTGTTCCCCACAGAAACCTCGCATTTGTATTACTAGGTCAACGGAGCGAACTCGTGCTGAAAGTGCTGAAATCCCTCTTAAGCAGATCACATTGAACCACTTATCTTACTCCTACAAAATCTTTCGAGTAAAAGCCACAAAAGTATGAATGAAAAGTGAAATTGTGTTTGTAATGAACCCGATTCGGTAGCTATTTACTTCATTTGAATTTTTTTTCACTTCATCTAATGCAGTATACGTTGCGTAGGTGTTATTTTATTTTATGTTACTACAACCTTTTTTTAATCCCCTCTCATTGTTAGCAAACTCAAAAATATTTTACTAAATGTTTTAAGTAATAAAAAATAAGCTCAAGCGAACAATATGAATATATTCTAGGAATGATAAAAAATGAACCCTAGTAAATGAGTGGACGTTCAAAAAGTTTCCGTCAGCTGGACCTTCAGCATTCATTGTTTCGTTTGATCGGGTCTAACATGTTGCATTTCAGGATACATCCAGCTAACAGAGGACCACATCCCCTTCCTGACCCGTTCATCCTTCCCTCCCTCCTCACCCCCCACCCTGCGTCATGTGCGCCCCCGCCCTCCACATACATAGAGGGCTGGGTCAGCCTTTCCCCACGGCGTCTAATTATAGGTCCTTGGAAGCCTTGTGCTTTCCATGCCGCCCTCCCTCCTCTCGTGGGTGGAAACTGTAGACGAAGTCATTAACATTTTATTGGCAAGGAACGCGACATGCGGCGTCGATGAGGAAAGCAGTCGAAGGAACGACGACGCGCTTTGACCTGCCGCACCGCCAGGGGAGTTCTTTGTCACGCGTAAATGAGAGCTACGGGGAGTGGCCTCCTCTGGACCTCGACCATGCGAGAGGATGACACGTACTTGAATTTGGGTGATATACGGAAGGGCATATAAAAGACTTTAGTTGACAGCTAGAGAGAGACTTAGTTACCCATGAATTATTCGTTTACTTTTACATACCACTCTTATGACGACAAAATAAATGATTTGTCAAAAGAATTATACCTCCCTTCTTCTCAAAAAAAAAAAAAAAAAATCTCCTCCAAAGAAGAAAAAGGGACATGATATACCATCCATACCGATGAAGATGGCTAAAGGATGACAAGCAATTCGAGAGTGGGTTGCGACTATGAAATTGGATAAGAAATATTATAACTCATTAAGGAAATGTACAATTCCACATTATTTTGTAGGTACTGCAGAATATTTCTTGAAAATAAAATAAGTTCTTCAATATTATGTGTGATTTTAAATATTTTTATTTCTTCACCATACCATACCACTTCAGGAACAAAACTCAACGCTCCAATCTAAGCCTTGCTTGATTTAATCCAAACATACGTGATTTCTTTTATTTTCTTTCGGTAGGTACAAGGAAGATAGTTCTTTTGTAGGCATATATGTAACTGACGTATGATTATGATTATTATATTGTGGAGTACAAATCTAACAATTCTTCTTTTTATTATAACATTACTGCTCCTGGAAGATAGTTTTATGATGAAATAAAGATATTATGTTTTTACTCAAATCCATAAACGAAACGGGGCTCCTCCCACAAGTTCTCGGGAGGGTTTGGATTTAAATCTCTCTCTGTCTTTTCTTCTTTACTTTGCTTTAAATTTACATTTTTCTCTTTCTCTTTTTAAATTTACTTTTTTCCTTGTTTTCAATTTTTTATAATGTTTTAGGGACGTTCTTGTCTCTTTTTCTTCGTTTTTAAGAATGTTTTGTGATACTGTAACTCAGGAGGGTTTTTAATGAGTATGGTTGAGTCATTCGGCGAGTCCCACATGCGGGGAGAGTCATATTGGCTCTCCTTAGTGCGTAACTGCATTTTCCCTACCTGTGCAGAATTTTAGGGCTCTAATGACCTCGATGTCGGCGAGCCGTAAAACCCCACAAAAAAAATAGTTTTATTACTCAAATTATTGCTATTGTATGCATATTAGGTTCTGTAGTAATACAGTAAATATAAAAACACATGTACATTTATACACATGTGCGTATAAAATTTCATCAATGATAATATATGAATAACTACAACAATGCAACATAACTACATGCATGTTAACCCTCCGACTCCCGCAATCGTTTTATAGCACTGACTACCAGTGGGGTCCGTATGGACCCCGAGGTTCCTAGACTTTTGTTATTATATTTTTCAAAAGAAAAAAAACTTACTTTTGCAAGAAACTAAACCTATATTGTTGAAAATTAATTCTTAATACATATTTTGCATTTTCTAACACATATTTAATGTCTTTGTACGATTTTACATGAAAAAATACTTCTCGTCTTGAACATATGTCTACTTGTTGATTTTCTGTTTTCTTTTCTTGGACGTATCTCACATCTTCCTCTCTCCAGTTATCCTTGATTCTCCTCTCTTCTGTTTTCTTGTAATTTGAATATTTACCAAACTTGGTGAAATTGTGTGAAGCGGTTTCGACGAGACAGTACGCTATTTGAGCTTTTTACCATCACTCGGCCGAATGCAAATTCTTGTGAGATACGAAATCTCTGTGCGGGTACTGACTGTTCGTTGTACAAGAACATTGTGAATAGAAGGAGTATAGTGAAGGGATGTTGTTGTCGAGATTTAAAAAAAATTATTCAATTTGTTGCTGATGTAAAAAGGAATAATGAAATTTTTCTTGAGTTCTTTTTATCTGTTATTTCCTTGCAAATATACTTGTATTTTTTCTTCTGTATGGACTATTTCTAAATCATAATCATTTATTTATTTACAATAATAATAATAATAAATTTATTGTCAAAAAACAGTACAGACTGCGTATGACCACGTGGAGGACTATAAACTAATTTACTCTCCAGAAGCAAGCAAGGGACCATCCCATCAATTCCGATCAAGGGCCCTAAGGTAGAGGCGGATTCAAAAATTTCAGCAAAAGTTCCTAGATAAGATAAAAAGTTAGCTGCGAGTTATAATACATATATAACGTCAATATGTTTGTAATTTAACGCAAATATGTTTGTAAATTTAAATGTACAAGTTATTATCGAACTATAGATTATTCTGAGTATAGTGTTTAAAAATCATAAGAGTTGAAAAAACACTAAATTCACGATTTAAAACTTTGCGAACAGATGTAAATACGCCAGAGACCAACTCCAACTTCTGGGTGTCGTTGAATGAGTTTAGATACTAGAAAATATCTAACGGCCATCTCGTGCTCACTCAATGGGCACCGTAGCATCGAATCGACTGATCGTCCGTGTCTACTCCACCTGCACTATTGCTGTAAATCTAACATCGAGTGCTTTTGTACGCTCTGATATTGACAATTTTAGGATGAGTAGGAATGGATCTCGTACGTAGAATTATCGCCTTTACTTTCTTAGTAAAGGATAATATACTTTCCTGGGGTAGAAGATGTCTATCAACCATTTTTATTTTTTAAGTGTCCATGATTCACCCTCGTTCATTCTTACAATATGATTCTAGCTTTCATGTGTATTTTACACATTTCTCTGCATCAAACATATAGTAGGTGCTTTATTTTTTTTAAATAATGCATTATTTCAAAATAAATTTAAAAAAGGGTACTGAAGTAATAAGTGGAATAAAAGGAACAAAGTCATCGCAAATGAATCATTTTCCTTGATAACGGTCCCTTATGCATGTCATGAAAGATGCTCTGGGGTCCGTACGGACCCCACAGGTAGACTGAGGGCTAACTGAAATTTAAACACAACTTTTTCGATGTATTTATGCAAATTTAGTGTATTTTGAAATGTTTAAATGAACATTTGCCCTATACTATGTTAGAAAAGTTAGGTTCTTGATTTAACATTTGAACATTATCCCAATCAATATAATCTTCATTCAAACGATGATTTGAAATAACATGTACATACATTGCATGTTCTTTAAACTTGAAAAAATATTTCAACGACCGGTACATAACACAACAAAACATATGGCAGTGCGAGAACAGTACGATTTTACAAAAGAATGTTTGTATCCTGATAACGAATTCTGAAGAGAATTACAAAGCAGACAACGAAAACTATACATTATTCATAGTCGATACCAAAGCCTTTGATTGAGTCAGTCAGTACAGTACTTGCTCTTTAAAGTAAACAAAACAAATACCAAAACATAAAATTGTTGCAGTTGGAAACAACTCTTTTAATTTCATGACAAAAGATATCTTCCCTATTCCAATATATTATGTGCAGGATAATTTCTCATGTTTTTTCAGTGTCATGAGACAAAAAGCAATTATCCGAAATATCGATTTTTTATTTTGTAGTGAAGAGAGTTGATTGTTTTAAGAAAGATTTTTGTAAAGGAATTAGAAGAAGACGGTATTTGTATTAGTTAAGTAGTAACTGCAAGTAATCCCCATTACAAAAAAAAATTGAAATACATGTATACAGCATACTGCATACAATGACACTTGACTTGAACTTTCTTAACTTTTTGTGCATTACTCTTTGCGTGTTATTGTTGATAAAATTAAGACCATCTTTTATCTGGTGCAATTTGTCTCATTCAATGTAGGAAAACAATTCTATGTATACAACAAACTTCCAGAAAATTAATTGTTATACTTTTATAGTTTATAAATAAACTAATGACGGTTACGATACAACGATTTCATTCTTTGTAAAAATCGAACTACATATAAATGGCATTGAAAATAGTTTATATTTGTAAGTAAAAATATTAAAGTATTTTCTAAAAATATCAGAAGCTTGTGAATATTTTAAAATTTAATTTAGTTTCACCACGATGTAAAACGTGAAAATGTGATGGAAAAAGTATTTTGTCCCTTTTTGTAGATTATAATAGACATCAGTGAGGAAGAACGATAAATTATATCTTTTTAATACGCTCCTTTTCAGCACTATTCTATTTATATTCTTCTTTCTGAAAACAAAATTCCATCACTTGATGTATGATATTGAAAATATTGAAGCATAGGAAATTTCAAGACAAAGAAACATTTTATTTTACGCGTAGGCAAAATCAATTCTTTGTTGTTTACTTGAGGACTTTCCACACAAAAACACATCCTCAATATCCTGACTTAATTATCACTTCATCAACTATCAGCAAAATACACTATAGAGCTACATTGTGACCATGGTCAACAACCCACCAAGATTATTTCGGATGTTCCAATTTCAAACTGATATGAATGTGTAAAATTAATGATTTGATATTCAGCGAACACTTTCGCCTAAGAATGCTTTATTTTAATTTTCTTTTTTAATGCAACTCTGATTGAGCGTGAATAGGAATAAACTGCATTACTATTAATAAACCTTTCTTAATTTTTGTAACTTGTTGTCAGTCACTAGTGTTTTACAAATAAGGTGTTTAAATGACTGTAAAATGGGTAAAATAAAAATAATTAATGGATATGTGCGTATTGTAGATCTGCATTCAAAACATGCGGCGATTTTCATGCAATGTTGTATATACGTTAATCATTGGCCCACAAATAGATGAACCCTAACAGTCAACTTTTGGTTAAAGGGGATAAAACTAGAAAAACATATGACCTTATATCAAAGCTTGTGAATGTCCACATAACACTCTTTAACTCCAATCTCGAGCGACAACACGAATTTCTCCAATAAATCACAGCCCTTTGGTAGATAATGTAATTTTTTTCTCCTAGTTTACATTAATGATTAAATTAACTCAATAATACAACATACACTTCCGGTCATTAATTATAGCACTGTCACGAGAATTCTTCAAAGTACTATTATTCCCATAAACCACAAACACTCAAAGATTTTGTACTCTTACATTCTTTATTGAGACTTAAGATCTATCATCACCATACTTATCCTACAATACAACATTTCTATAAATGTATACTATTAATATATTATTAAGTGACAGAGGAATTGTCAGTACTTCCCACCACTATTCAAAAAATTAAACGGATCATCGTTGTCTTAAATAAATATTTAACGAAAAAAATCATTAACTAACAATATTTCATGAATTCGTGTTAACACAAAAGAACAATACTCTTCGTTGTTTTAAAGCAATTTTCTATGGAGCGTCAGTTTAATGGGATTGTTGAAAGTGAAAATTTAATTTCCTTCGATTATATTTCTCTCACCTGCGCTTCATTGTAAGGGAAACGTCAATAGTCATTTACATACAAATTGGCCCTTAATAACCAATGGCTTTGGCAGTTGCTCAATTTATATCTTCACTCTTTAGTTACCAAAAGAATCTAGATGGAATGCATGAGAATAAAAATGATTTTCTGTTCTAATTAAAATAGAAACAACTTCTCTGGCGAAATTCTTCAGAAAAAAGGGAAACTGAGGAACAATTCTTATGATACTAAATCAAACTACCCTATATTTTTATACACAGACATATTCAAAATAAAAATAACTTACAAATACAATGCAGTTGTAATACTTGGATACAGCAATCTAGATTCCATCTAAACGCTGTTAAATAGTTATTACTTGTCATTAATTCACTAATTAATAAAGAGGTACTTTCACAGTATGGAACATTTGCATTTAAACAAATAAACTTAAAACAAATTGATCAGATACTTCTCTGAACCGAATGAAATCTAGATTCCATCTAGACACTGTTCCCCCAAATGTGTCACGATGTGTCTAGTGAGTAAACTCACGTAGAATTGAGCCTTTCCAACACTCGTCATCGTGGTTCTTAGTTAGCCGAACCGAGAAATACAATGCAAGGACCTAAAAAATTCTAATTTTATTCTTCACATAAAAGACCTAAAAACTGGAGTGCTAACTCTCTAGAACATAAGATAACTCTAGTTACAGAAATAATAATCTTAAAATCAATTGAATTATTATAGCCAACGTAATATAATTCATAGCTTTCCCACTGTCTAGTGTGATCGATACGATAAACCCCGCCTAAACGCTCTCCGAATGCCCTTCAAATTAGGACAAATTTGGGGAAACCCGGACGGATGGTACATCTATTTAAGACGAATGCTTTAAGACTAAGAAGAATACGGATTTGCTATATATATTTTAGTTCTTAGAATTGAAAACAACTTATTTGAAATGTGTGAAAGAAATAACTCACCATAGTTTCATGTGAGACAATGTGAGTTTCAGGAATATACAAAATTGCAATTACATAGTATTGATCAACGTAAATATTTCACAAAACTGTTTTATATTGTTTTTTTTAACAAAATAATATACATTACTATCCGAAACAATACTAAATATTATAAAATACAAGAGAATAAAATGATTGGAACGACATTGTTTAGTTCCCCAAAACGTACATGTGAAATATTATTGTTACTAATGAAATAATCTTCTGAGCAACTGTTGACAGTAAAAACTTGTGAACAATTCGAAGATGAAAATATTTTTCATCATAAAAATTTGACGAAGTAAGAATAAATTAAACATTTGATAAAGTGCTGGAATATTATTTTTTACTACATTATGGCTGATCGTATTAATGTAACTGGACACTTTTTCTTAGTTCAGCAAAAGTTTCTTGTTAATTCAAACATAATTCGTTGCTTCGTACGGGTGCACTTGAAACTGTAAAAAGGATATTCAAAAGTTCCTTATAAAACATCTTGGTTTGTCATAAGTTCTCAGTCTGTATTTTCGTAATTTCCATTTTGCAATTTCTTTGCTTAGTCGATATGTGAATGGGTTTCCGTCGTGAAATTAAAGAATATTTAGTTCTACGCCAATTAATAATATAATGATATCAATAAAATACACTACAATTTTAGTTAATTGGTAATTTACAACTTATTTTGAATTATTTTACATGCATTTCAATGTAGGTGCTTGGTTTGCAAACATGGCTGATGTTTCATACTAATGACCCATGAACTTCGTGTTCGAAATTACTTTACAAGCACATGTTTGGAAATTACATGTTCCTCGTGTCATTCTTGATATTACAACTGAAATGATGGAGTCACAACACTATGAAGTAACTCATAAATTATTTTAAAAAATTATTGAAGAGTTAATTCTGTGTCATTAACCTTCGATTAGTCGAACCAAGGTAGTTACCTCTGAGTTATTGATATTCTTTTCAGACAACTTATCTATTATCCTAGGTGTATGAGTACCATAATAACTCCTCATCCGCCCCCTGCAACACACCTTCCGCTTTTTTTAGTCCGACGCCGAGTTCCAAACAATTAAGATAAATATAATTCATGGCTGATTGAATCTTTTGTGCGCTTTCTAAGGTAACAGTCGGAAGTACCGAGCTCAAAGTTTTTTGACTGCTTTAAAAATACAAGATTTTTTCTGCGTTTTTTATGCATTCGTAAATATCTTTAGTTCCGTATGATTTCAATGTTTTTTTATTAGTAAATATTAATTCGTGGCCATTTTTGTGTTACTCTATCCCATTTCCTTACTCTCTTGAATAATATTTTTTGCCAGGCTAATTGAAGGTTAATAAGTATCCCGCATTTTGGAAATTCGTTAGATGTAGTGATAAAAATGAAATTTGAAAACTCACTCCATAATTCTCTGTAAATATTCCCACAATTCTCACAATCAATACCTTTACATGAGAAGTAGAAACAACCAAATTTGAATATAAAATTACAAACTGCAGAAAATAAAATTTAAGGAATGACCTATACACGTTGGATTGACACGTCTGTATATCCTTACATAAGTTACACTCTCCCAGAGAAATGTTATATTTTATATCAATATGACATAAAGTAAATAATAATACATAAATTATACATTTCTCAATATATACTCATTACTTGTTCGAAAGGAAAGGATATTTTCACATGTTCATTTAAATTGAATGCAATTATATTTCTAATATTTCTCTAAAAACACCAGCACATTTAAACTCTACTATTTTTCATTTTTTATGCTTCTCAATAATAATTGATTTGTATAACGTCAGCGAGACTGATAGTAATCATACACAAAATTGAGTATACAGGAAAAAATATTAAAAACAGCAAGTTTTGTTAATTATTTCTATGATACTTATATAAAGTTCGGTGTCATATATCCATGTCCTAATTAATTGCTGAAAGGATTCAACAGTCCCAAACAATAGGCGCTCCAACCAAAAACTACGAGAAATTTCTCCGGGAGGTAAATTGCGCTAAAGATGTTTGCAGACCCGGAACCCTGCGCGTTCCATAACCCATGTGTCGAATAATGGAGCGTGGCGGTTCGTTTTGTTTGAAGCGTTTGAAAAGGTTGGAAAACCTTCTGATTTTCTCGCACCTAACAGAATAGCTCGTGTGATATTTGGAAATTATGTCGGAAGCTCCGCTATAAGGAGAAAGGATCGCTTCAATTTTTGGTGGCACGATGCACCGTGCGAACGGACTCACGGCCTTTCTGTGAGAAGTATCTGCGATGATAATTCTGCGTTTCGATACGGCGGTAGTAGCTAGTGCATCATACGCTCTGGCAATTTGTTTCGCACGCTCAGAAACCTTTGTTTAGTCTGTCGTACGCTCTAGCAGCGAAACAATAGGTACGTTTGAAGACACCTTGAACCTGACAACGCTCGTAGCAATACGTGTCATTTTTCCTATTCTTTTTCTTGTTGTAAAATACTTCAATGTTTCGAAATAAATTGTTGTTTCTACATAAACTTATATCAGCCGACTCTCTTCAGATTAGCACGGGAGTTTTGTTATAGTGTGGGCAAAAATCATTCATATTCTGCAACTATTATGAATCAATAGATGAGGTGCATCTCAAATTCGAAGGAATACATGTCACGCCACAAAAATTTCAGAACATCCTTTTTAGTGATCCTCTGCTATACAAAAATAACATACCGCGAACATTTCAGTTTCCTATTTTTAATACATTTTCATCTGCATTGATAAAATCGCCGGTCAATCAGAGCGACGCATTTTCATTCTTTCTTTTTTTTCAATAAAACGTAAATACAAAAAATTCCAAATTGGTTGCTAGACGTGATTGTATAACGTTTGGGTACAAGAACCGAAATGGTATATCAATGAGATCGTGCCATACATTAAAAATAATATTCCAGGCCTCTAACTTGGACAACAAGAAAACTGGAACCAGTCACCCCTTTACACTTCAAAAAATAATATATTGAAAGTTCAAAAACCATACATTAATATACTTGTATAAATATGCTTCGTTTTTTCCTCAACCTAGATGGCATTGTTCGTACGATATAGCAAAAACAGGAAAGTTTTGAAAACTCACATTTCTCCCTATTTTATCTAAATGAGCCTATAAAATAGAATGCGACTTTTATAACTTTCAAAATATCAAGTTTTTTTTCTAATAGTTTTTGCTCGCCATTGATGAATGTGGGTGTGAATTAGTTAGTCAATAAGTGAATTAGCTAGTCAATCAGTCAGTTTGTCAGTCAGTCAGGGTGATGTCTTGGGAATATAGGAACAATTATTGTTCGCTTAATATAATAGGTTTTGTAGATGTGTGGTATTACAGAAATAGAGTCGTGTTAACTTTTATGTGAGTTAAACGTATTTTGAGAGACTAAAACAAGAGAGAAAGTGAATATTAAAGGATTTAGTGTGATTAATTATGTAAGCTACGCTATTGAAATGCGAGCCATTATTAGTCAAATTTTGAAGACCTTTAATAATAATTTTGTAATTTAATAAAAATATTGGAGACTTTTAATAATAATGAACAAACGAATTATTTTACTACATTTCAAAATTATATTTTAATTATTTTAATGAAATTCGTTCAGTAGTATTTAAACTTTTGTTAACAAACTACTACTAGAGATCACACTACCCAAGAATACAATCTTCCCCCATGGCAAATATGGGGGTAGATTCATAACATGAATTGAATTTCTGAAAAAAAAATCATTCAGTTCCTCACTTGTGCTAGTCGCATTGTTTTTAGAAAGTGGGAAGTCCGAGGTAATCAACGGCGACGGAGCTCCCAGTCAATTGAGATGAAGATAAGTCAACGGTTCAGTCAACAATATCTGTTGTACGATAGACTCGAAAGAATTCGGTTGACCTTAGGCGCGAGGTCAGTTGGTTCGTTGCAACGTGCGAGGTCACTGAACAGTCGACGGAAAAGGCACATCGATTCGCAGGTTCGTTCATTTTTAGCCAATTTTCCGATAAACCACAGCTTTGGAATTTGTCACAACATACGATGATTCAATAACGTTGAGAAAACTTTTTCCTATATTTATTTCAAAAGCATCTCTGAACATCTTTCTTTGTACTCTACTGAAATGTCGGTGCTCATCAATTTGTTTGACTCGTTTTACCACTACTTCAAGGTAGCAATGTGGAAGTACGAATATAATATAAACAGCGTATTTGATATGTCTATTATAATTGAAGTCCATAATTTTAAGTCCGAGTAAGGAAATCACGCATCAAAATATCGCAAAAACAATGCGATAAAACAATTTCGGATGTGCATAGAAATTATAATATAAATTTTCTTTCACGTGCAATTGTATTCGGTGATACGTATACGTCATAAAGATGTTTATAATATTAATATTACATAAAAGATAGAAGGTTTTTTTGAGAGAAAACATTATTTCGCAAAATGTTTATGGTTTCTTCAATAACTACGGTACAGATTTTACTCCAATTTTCACGAATAAATGTTTTTCTGTGAAAGGGTAGGTTTTTAATTTATGGGTATTTTTTATGAATTAACCGACCTCAGTCGATAAATGTTGTTGAAGTCTAAGAAAATCCAACGTCGTGTAATGTCGACGGAAATAGATACATGAAAAAGTGTATGAGTATATTGTATATCTCAAAGTACATCCATAATGCGCCCAACAATGTTTTTGTGGAAAACTTATTTAAAGTAGATGGTTTAGAATACTTCAACGATAATAATTTAAATCGAAAAAAGTAAAAGTACTTATCAATGTAATTCGTTTTCTTCTTGGCCAGTATAAAAAATGCTTTGAATCAAATTATGAGGTTGAAAATCAATTTCACAAGGGATTTATTAGTTTTGCATCGCTGTCCTAGAAATAGTCGAATAAAATAAAACTTTAAAAAATTTCATACATGCTTTTATGGTTTACTCTAAATTAAAGCGAAGAGTTGAATAATAATGAATGAAAAACTCGCGTGAAGCCTGTATGGCTCACTTGTAAAAATATAAGAACAATTGCACACGCTTAAATTAGTTTTCAAGCGTGCATTACATGTGCAAATGCTGAGTCTAACAAGGTACGACGAGACACACATTTTTCCGTAAATACTACCCCAACGCGTTGTCATTTCATTAAGTAAATATTTAAATTTCTCGAGAAAGGGTTTGTATGAGTTTGAACATTAAAGACTCCGCCTAGAGGTAAAGACATGCTCGTTACTTTCCCAAAAACCACAACTATAAAAGTCACATAAGGGACCTTCAAAACCAAAATCCTCCGTCGCGCGCTCACTGCAATTCAATGGCAGGAGATCATACAACGTTATTCTCTTGTTCGAGACCTTTGTCGACTCTCCAGCGCAACCCGGCGGCCGAGCGCGGAATGACGAGGCATGCGGCAGGCGGTTGGAGACGTGGAGGGAGGGAAACGGGAAGCGGAGCGGGAACGCTTCAGCGCTTTGCCCGTAATACCGCGCGCCGGGCCATTCACTTGTCAAAGATTTGTGTCGGGTCGGTCCCAACTAAAATTACGACCAAAACCGTTCGTGAGCCGCGCGGGCGTGCGCGCACAACGGCAGAGGAAACAAATGCGTGCGCGACCCTCCACCCGCGCTCTGACCCGAATACGGGTTCGCGAAGTGGACGCTAGGAATGGAACGAGTGACGTAGGGGATTGGGTTGGAGGGGAGACTAGAGCTGCTGCTGCTGCTGCTGCAGCAACCACCATGTGGGTGACAGTGTTAGGGTTGAGGGACAATGGAGGCGACAGCGTTTAGTGCGGAGGCCGCAGCAGCAAATTACCAGAAACTCCCTCGTGACTGATATTGAAAATTCCCGTTCGGAAATCAGAGATATCGGTCACAAGTAATAGAATTGTTCATACAAATGCATTACGATACTCGGTGCAGTTATTGAAAGAGAGATTCCAATTCCTGAACCAGGTAACGCAACTCTTATTTACTGTCGGAGTATTGAACTTATTTTCAGATTACGACAAATAACTCCGTTTGAAAGTCGTGATTTTAACAGGAGAAACATGCGACGTTTGGACGAAAATCAGTCACGAATTTTATTTCAGCTACCAACTTAAGATATTAGTGAGCCTTTATCAATAATTGAGGTATCTTTTTCAATAAACCTGTTCAGAAAACCTTTTCAATAAGACTTTTCAGGAAACCTTTTTCAATATGAAGCATCGCACTGATGTGAAAATACAATGATGATTTGTAGTGTGATTATTGAGATAGAAANTAAAATAGTATTTTCAGAAATTCATGTCCTAAGTTCCACAGTGGCTCGAACAGAAAATAGAAGTATTTCATATTCTGTTGAAACCTGATAGCAGATATGTGATATGAACTCAACACACTACACATACGTAATTTTCAATTGACGGGGCAAAATACCACATCTTCTTCTCTATATCTTTGATCGTGAGAGCTATATTCGGATGCGTCTTGTGTATGCAATATTACATTTACGCAAATGACGTAATAAGAATAGTTTAGTGCCGAATATTATTCGTATATAATAAAACACACTAATATAACGGATCCTAAGGAAATTAGATTACACTGACAAGTATATTCGGACAAAAACAAATCCTCCTGATCACTTCCAAGGTTTTCGGTCTCTTGATTACTACAGCTTCAGACACCCTAAATTTTCTTGACAACCACATTTCTAGAAAGAATCAAAAGAGGGAACGCTACGGTAATCATTGTAAATAACTATGCTAATATACCTGCTGTAGATGTTTATACCTGATGTAGATGTTAAAGGGATTTATTTTAACATAAAATATACAATATATATGGCGGAGCTTAGGACCCGTGCGCCGTACAGAAGCCGTAAAATGTGCCGTGGGCTGTGTATTCTATACTCTAGTATTCACTTTCAATGAACTGAAACATTAACTAAAAATATAAATATTAAACGATTTCAATTATTTGACAGATAAATGATATCAGTAGTGGAAAAAGGAAACTATTAAGCGATAATAAGTAATAATAATAAATTTTATACTGACATGGCTATTTTTTTAAATTTTAATTTTAGTTTTAAATATCAGATATTGTTATGTAGCTGACTTAAGTGACTGTTTCGTACATTGAGCACCGTTGGGAACCACGGAAAACCAACGGTTAGGGCAAGAACGCTGAATATAAGAAGAAAAATTTGGATGGTAACTGAAAATGTAACAGAACAAAAAATTCGGCGGCATAATCAAATAAATTCATAGAAATAATACATACTTATCTGCAGGGCAAATAACACATGTATACATACCAACATACCCAAATAAATCTTGTTTACATATTTACCTATATATCCGCACATGTACACTTCCTTTAAATAAATAAAAAAAACTAAACTAGTATACTAATATTACTACTACTATTACTACCACTGATGATAATAATAATAATAATAATAATAGAAAAATTAATAGTAATAATGATAATAATTTAAACAGATTTAAATTAAGTTTGTTCCTTCTGGTCAATCTCCTTCATCAGTTCCGCTTCCCTCTATTTTCTAACCATACTGAGAAACTTGCCAAGGAATAAGGTAACGGAAATTCTATTATCTCTCATTATGTCAAAAACAAAAGTGTAATTTCTTGTTTTACTATCGTATCCCCTCTCAAGAAGCGACTTTTTTCTACCTATTTCAGTGTTAACGCAATTTAGCAGAATGTGGACTCAGTCTTCCTGTTCTGTGCATAAAAGGTATTGTGAACCTCTTTCCCCCCTCAATTTTCTTAATTCCCATCCCCCCAAGTCAAATCCAAGCATAACATGCTCCTGTCACCTTGTTTAATTTATCTATATAAGGTTTTCGCCCCCCCCGAATCTCCTGCTACAATATTATGCACAAATAGAGACCTCTTTTTCTGTCTCTCAACCGTTATGTTTTGCTTCTCTATATCTTCAAGTCTCTGAATAATTAGTTCATAGTTAGATCTCGCCAGAGCTGTCTGCCGCAAATGTCCTAGACCGGCAGTTTCAATTATAGTTCTAATTTTCGTCCCCATCCATCCTTACACGTTAAAACGTACTTGTCACAATATAGATAAATTACTTCCGTGTAAATGGAACACGGATAGGTTAGCAACGAAACATGGGTGCACTGCGGGTTGCTTACACATAATGGAAGGGTGAGAGGTAGGAGGATATTGCGCACTCACGATTATAAATTTATTGTCAAAAACAGTACAGACTGCATATGACCACGTAGAGGACAATAAACTAATTTACTCTCCGGAAGCAAGCAAGGGACCATCCCATCAATTCCGATCAAGGGCCCTAAGGCAGAGGCGGATTCAAATATTTCAGCAAAAGTTCCTAGATAAGATAAAAAGTTAGCTGCGAGTTATAATACATATATAATGTCAATATGTTTGTAATTTAACGCAAATATGTTTGTAAATTTACATGTTCAAGTTATTATCGAACTATAAATTATTCTGAGTATAGTATTTAAAAATCATAAGAGTTGAAAAAACACTAAATTCACGATTTATTGTTACAATAAACACGCCCCTAGACAAAGCCTAGAGAACCTATATAAGAAATCCGCCTCTACCCGAAGGAAAAACGAAGAAAAACACGGGCCAGGATGTGGCTACAGAATTAATATACACAACCNCATAAAACTAAATTAATATGAGCCATACCGCAACACAATCATGCAAGAAAATAGTTTTTGAAATTGTTATAAGTTATTTATAAAGTGCTACAGCAATGGCATGATAAAGCAAAAGACGAATTTAACTTTTATTAAAATCAATAAATTCTTTTACAGTGTAGAAGCACTGGTGCAGGAGGTAGTTTTTAACTACGGATTTGAAGATATTCAATTTCATAATGTCTTTTATATTCTTGGGCAGGGAATTATACAGAACGATTCGCGAATGATAAGGTCCTTTTTGGCAAAGAGTGGATAACACTCTAGGGCGATGAATATTATTCCTATTGCGAGTATTGTGTTCGTGAACGAGACTATTTCGTATAAAGCAAGGGTGGTGCTTCAGTAATTCGGTCTTAACAAACAAGACCGTTTCATAAATATAAATGCAGGGAAGTGTTAAGATATTTAATTCCTTAAATAAAGGTTTACAAGAGTTTCGGGGGTGAGATTTACAAATTATCCGAACTATCCTCTTCTGAATTCAAAATGTTTGAATACCCTGACCGGAATTACCCCAGAAGGTAATGCCGTATCGTAAATGGGAGTAAACGTTTGCAAAATATACGCAACGGGAAATACGTGGACTAACTGCGTTAACTAAGATTCGGAATGCGTAACACAATTTGCTTAATTG
>NNCF01126463.1:507642-558424 GCA_002313205.1 Laupala kohalensis
TTGCCATCGTTTAGTAAAGAAACATTTTCTTCGCGATTTTCAGAAGTTGACGTGTAATTGTTAACAATATTCCACATGGCTTTCATCCGGTTGTTCGATTTCAGTATATGCCTGTCGTTTTCCATTACTTTTGCTGTATAGACTACTTTTCGAAGAATAGTGTTATATTCACGAAAATAATCATTGAATTCGGGTTGTTGGTTATAGAGGTTTGAAAGATAGTAAAAAAAGACGTTTGTTTTTTGAAGAAATCTTTATCCCTTGGGTGATGCATCTATTGTGTTTATTTGTGTTAATTAACTTGCGTTTTATGGGAAAACTAGAGTTGTAATGGTTTAGGAATATTGAGATAAATACATTGAATTTGTCGTCGGTGTTTTGGCAATTGTAAACATCTTTCCATGTTTCTTCACGCAAATAATTTATAAATATGGATTTATTTATGTCATTAAACTCTCTTGTAAATTTGTAAAGGATTTTAAGTGGTTTTAGTTTATTATTAATAGTCAATACTTGAGCAAGGTGATCACTGTATCCGGCGATAAACACTTCAGAGAGATACGAGATTCCATTGTTGACTATAATTTGATCTAGCAATGTTTGAGATGAGCCGGAGAGGCGAGTGGGGTCGTTTATCGTAGTAATAAGGTTGAAGGAGTCGATAAGATTCTTGAATCGATTAACTGGTGAATGTGCAGAGTCGGATGTACTCAAGAAATCGATATTGAAATCACCACATATAACGATAGATTTAGTAGATTTATGTGCGATATGTTCTAAAACATTTTCGAAGTTCCGAAAAAATATGTCAAGATCTGATTGAGGAGGTCTATAAATACACAAAACAACAATACCGGTGTCGGTCAGTTCAACTGCAGAAATTTCGAACACACTATCTACGCAGAAGTTCTCGTAGCCTGTCAGTGGAGAAGATAAAATATCATTACGAACGTAGATACACGTACCTCCGTGGGGATTTTTGCCTTTAAAATTTTGCCGACAGTAAGAACTTGCTAAATAATAATTAGAAATAGCAGTATCGTTGATGTTGTTAGTTGAAAGCCAATGCTCTGTGAGGCATAGCAAATCGAATCGATTTTCGTGTACCAGAATTTCAATGTCTGTCAATTTGTTTGAAAGGGATTGGACATTATGATGAAACATACTCTACCAGATAATACGAAAATTGTTCTTAATATTTTTATTACATTTTCATTGGTGAACCTTCGTTAATTATGATAAATATACATTTAATTTCCATAACCGTGAAACTCAATTTGAAAATTAAATCACATGACTAGACTTAATTAATTTTGGGGCGAAATTATATAACATATTAACAATTTAGGGATATCAACACACGCTCAATATTTCCATTGGTATTATACATTCAACGAAATTATCAAAATAATCCAAAACGGAGAGTGCTCTTTTTTATTCTTCGGAAGATATTAAAAAATCACCAATGTTCCCAGAATCTAAATGGAGGTTACCATGCGAATTCTCCTGAATGGCCTCTGACTCGTTAAACGCTTCCAATCTGAAGCAATAATTTCGATCGCAATATTCTCGCAGAAGTGGCCAGATGGCTTGGACGTAGGAAGGGATACTTGGGGCAGCATGTTCAAGTACGACATCGGCTAAGCGTCGCACATTACATTAACTTTTAACGAGCAGAGTATTTAGAATGTCAGCTCTACTCAACTCCGTTGTTGTATCAGCTGGTTTGCTACAAGCTTTCTCACGTGCTTGAGAATTGGTGGTCGTCACTTCTCTCCCGAATTTTAACAAAACGAGCGTGTTAGGTGACGTGAATTCGTCAAACAAGGTTGCTGCAGTCCTCGAGTTTTCCTGAGAGGGAGGGATCACAAATGAACAGATAGCACGTTGGCGAACGTGGTGCAAAGACGCAAGTGCATAGACAACGAATAGTTACATAAAATGAAAGAGATGGTTTCATCAAAGTTCAATATTACAGGAATTGTATGGAATGGGCAAGTTAATATTAAGAGATATTTTGTCGTAGGGAAGGTGGATAAAGTAAGGATTAGAAAGTGAATCGAATAAATAAATTGTGTAAGATTGTCATACTCTTAGAAATGAAAGAGTATGATAGAGGAACGAGATAAAAGGTGAGATACTGCTAAGTAAGAATACTAAGAAGAATTGGTCACGAAATTTTGTAAATGCGAAAAGCATGAGCAAGACTGATACAAAATGTCGTAGACTGTAAAATGAGTTGGAAGAAAATTAGGTGAAGAACTCGCGTTTGACTCAGTTATAGACATGTGAGTTCAAGGAAAATTAAAATTAAAAATACGAGTTTTATATCAGCACAATGAACGTTTGCAACAGAGTCAGCACATATACGCATATCAGAAGAAAATGTTTTAAATACTCCTATTATGTAGGTAGGAGAAAACTAGCAGTTTATCTTATTATTATTTTTCTGACAAACACAGTTCAAAAACCAATTCTTAACAAAATATGAAAGAATAATTTAATGTTAATCGCAAATGAGTGAAATATCTATTCTTAATATATAAAAAATCTGGCCAATGAGTTGATGAATTGGAAAGAAAAAGGAATTATAAAACAAGAACTTCATTATACAATTTTAAAACAAAACGATAATGGAGAATTCAGATACACATTAACGAGTGCCAAACTTTCTTTTCGCTAATCAACTTTCCACTGGATCTCCTGAATTCTTTCATGACATTCTGAATGCAAAGTTTTTTTGAATTCTCATGAGACCTTAAAATTGGCTGTTGCAAAGAATCTACAGAATATTTGATACCCTAATACCATCAAGACACCCTTCGAAACTTTTAAATACACGAATTTTTTAAAATAAATGCTATTCATCGTCTATTATACACTGTTTAGATTGTTTTGGAACGCCTCTACTTCTCAGACACAATTTTCACCGCTATAATTCAATGCAGATATCATTTTGATAACAGAAAGGACTGTTATGATAAAATGCCGTAACATAAAGCTACGGCATTTTATTTTAACTTCTTTCACATAGCGAGAGACTTTACTTGGCAATAAACGTCTAATGTTTCAAAAGCACGCACACTTTTTCTTAATGTGCTCAGATTAATTGCTAAACGTCAAATTATCTCTGTCAGAAGTTTGTTATACACACGCCATTGTACGCGATATTTCGATTAAATTACACTAATTTTCCCACGCTCATAGGGAGATAAATTAGAAAATCACGCGATTCCAATTTATATTGCTCGGAATCTCTTAACCTTCCTGCAGTTTCCAACCTTAAAAAAGGTGTGTCGGATACAATCCGAACAGTTGAATACGCGTGAAGAACGACAGTCTGGCATGTCGGAGGGGAGAGGGCAGGTAGAGCATCAGTCTGCGCCGGCAGACCACTTCCCTTGATGAGTGAGCCGCATGCGGAACAACTTGGTCTCCTCCCCCGCTCTCTCCTCCTTCCGCTGAACACAGTCCGGCGAGTTCTTTCGCGGCGATTCTGCCTCCTCGTTTCGTCCGTCCGTCCGTCTCCGCCACCACCCACCCCCGCCGCCTCATTCATTTCAGACGTCACTGTGACCGTCTCCTGCCAACAACGACGCCGTGCTTTACCATAACCGTAACCGGAGCAGACGCTCCTGCTAGTGGCAGTGTCGTAGTAGCTACCAACACTTCTATGGCGGCTTCTAGCAGTTACTTGTTGTGACCTTTGTCCCCTCTCACACAAACCCTCACAACTTCCAACATCACCGTTTGCCACCACGTACCTTCACTGCCGCATCTGTCAGCGAAGAGAATTTCCTGAGTCTCGAGTCACCTTTACAGCATTTACGCCGATGTAGAGTTTCCTCCAGTTCCGCCTTCCAACCACTCTAAAATATTCGGACTTTCACTTTTCAAACTAATTTTGAGAATTGTTTTCGATTTCCAACCACTCTCAAATTCTCGGACTTTTACTTTTCAAGCTAATTTTGAGAATTGTAACCCCGTTTTGCTCTTCTAACTTTAACGTTTTCTGTATTCCACCGTTGCTTACACAAAAATTACCTCCAACACGATTCAGTGTACTAACACCGCTATTTCAATGATAACTTCCATCAGGATCTGTGTCCCCATTGTGCCAATCTTTGCCAGAGACGTCATTCTCTTTGCTATTGCACAAAAACGAATGCATAACTCGAAGACAAATGCGACAGTTAAAGTATTTCTAACAATTTTATGAAGGCTTGGGTCGCGAAAATTTCTTATCTTCCACTTCCGTTTTCTTTGGGTACTTTTTTTTTTTTTTTTTTTTNGATAGAAGGAAAGAATTTGAAAGTAATATGTTTAAAACATTTTGGTTTTATCTTGTGACATGTTTAACGTCACTGCAACGTTTTAATAAATGTATAAATAAGTACAAATTTCTTAAATAATTAGTAGATTATATGTTTTACAAAATTATCTCAAACTGGGATGGAGTACAGAATGAAAAGTTAAAATGAAATACTAGTGAGCGATCACGTTCTTACATTTTTTGCAGGTATGAAATCTCTTTGATAGAGGTCGTAAGACACCATAGAAAGGCGAACCAGCTTTTGTATTTAATTTTTTTACTTTCCTTGATTTAATTTTAAGTGATGATAAATTGTAGGATAAAAATTGTTGCACCCAAAAGAAAAGATAAATAGGACAATAAAATCATAAATTATATCGAAATCTAATCAATTACAAACCTTATCTCATATCAAAAATTCTTTCCCTTCGCACTTTTGTACCCTTAAAGAAGAATTTAAGATTCTGAACGTGCAACGTCACCGATACGATGTGGTGTATAAAAATATACTTCGAAGTGTCTTAAAGATATTGTAGGTGATATTTTGATCTACATTAAATTATAACGAAGAAATAAGTTCCGTTCAAAAAAATGGACAGGGTTACTAGAAAATTAAGAGGTTATAAATTGTTAGTTAAATTAAAATGTAATAAATGCATGTATTTTTATATGTACTTTTGATAGTTTGGTTTCTGTTTCTTTTTCTCTTCGAGGCAATATTATGCTCAGTTGCTTGCTCCACCTTCGCCGCCCCTTCGTTTCTTCACTCTCCCCTTCGTTACCTGCGCCGCCACCGTCGCGAGATCCCCGTCCCCGTCCTACCACCCAAACGCCCACTTCGCACACACCGCTGCGACATATGAGGCGGCTGCCTAATGAGGACGGAGACGTATTGCAACGAGCGCACACTGCACCGCAGCCACGGCAACGCGACCAACGGAGCGCGACGCCTCGCCAGCTCCGTCTTCTAACCCTCTCCCTTCTCCCTCCCCTTCCCATACACCACGTTCACTCGCACTCCATCACTCTGTTGACTTTCCAGCTCTCCTCCCTCCCTCCCGCCCTTACCTCCTTTTCCTCTTTACTCGTCCGCTCGTTGCCCGTCCCCGTGACGCGTGGGCTGCGCGGAAAAGAGGTGAGCCTCGCTGTAAATTGAGCTCTACACACCCCCGTGGATGTGTTAAATTTCGGAGGGTGAGATTCACGTATGTTCCGGTGGTGAGTACGTCCGCGTTGGTTGTAATATCTTAATTCCAACTGCCGACGGGCAAAGACTTTTTTTTTGTGTGTGTTTCCAGTCTCATGAGTTTCTTCACTCGTTAAGAAGACACTCTCTCTAATGAATATTTCTGATTAGGTTACGTTATTAGTTGTTTTTGTTATAATCTATTCTACAGAGTGGAATGATTTACGTTACAAATTAGGGTATTGTGGAATACAAAAAAGTATACTGAAGAGTTTGGGAGACAAAACATAAGATTTTGTATTGATTAATTTTACTTCGACCTATTAGCAGATCATTTATCGAATGAATGAAAGCCAAAGTCAAATGAATAATTTATATAGTAAGGGGAAAAACGGTTGAAAAATGCAAATGACCACATGGAGAACTACGCTAATTAGATAAGCAGGCTTCTTACCCAATTCCTCGTTGTGGTTCCCAACGAAGATGACGACATAGCCGTATCAAATTGTAATGAAAAAAATAATTGGTTGAGATTGTATAAAACGATATGAAATTACTGACTCAATTATTCATTGAGCGATGTTTTCAACTCCAATAAATTATGAGATATGTACGTAAAGTATGAAATATTTGTAATGTCTGTTTAGTTGAATCATTTTGACATTTGGGTTGTAATGCGCTTCTGACACGTGGAACGTATTTCATATTGATGCAGCTTTCAAGTTTATCCTTTATAGTGTTTTTCTTCTGGTATTTATTCATTTATTTCGGAAAAATACATTGGAAACTGTGTTTGTCACATTTACGCAACTTCAAAATTGACTACAAGAACGAGACAAAAATGGTCAACATTAACTCTTGATTCTTCAAAGTTGTCACTCTCTTTGAAACCCTTTGCATTGAATGTCTATGAAATAGCCAATTACTTTCATCTAACATTGTACGCTTTAGATGTAAACAAAAGTTTCAGAGTCTTTAGTGCTTTGGAGTGCACTTTACCATTCTCTCAATTTGGAGGTGGAGTTGTCATGAAAATCTGTTTTAAAATTAATTTTAACATGAGACACCAGAATAATTTTTCCATTTTAATGAGATTCTACTATTTTCCAGGAGTATTGGTGTGCGACTTCAACATTACTTCTCTGTATGAAATTCTTGACTATGTTGTACTATCATTTTTACTACAATCTTTTTGGACATTATCCATCGTCTTTACCTGTTTATTTCTTCACAACAGGTGTATTTCCGATTTGCAACGTTTCGGACGTTCTATGTCAACGTCCGTCTTCAGGCGTCCGGAAGAACTGGTATTCGAACCAGGGTTCTTAAAGCGAGGACGTTACCATTGGGCCACTGCGACCCGGCGGTGAAGGGGATATGTTTATCCTCTTGTGTTGTGCTGCTCTAGTTTTAGTAACCTTTATTATTGGCATCCATATGGGATGTATGTCGATTGAAGGTTGACCTATTGGATTACTAACCAGGAGGATGTCCTTGATCTTCCGTATTTTTAGATCGCTTTCTCTGGCGATGGGGGAGATCTTTTCCCATAGGATGCGATGTCCGTTTTCCCAGGCGTGGTCAGCTAAACTTGACTTGAAGGTTTCTGCCTGGCGTACGGCGTTTTGGTGTTCTTTTAACCACACGTGTAAGGGCCTTCCTGTTTCGTCGATGTATTCTTGGCCGCATTCGCCTGGAATACTGTGTATGCATTCCTTGAGTGTTTGGTTTTCGTCCGTTGGCTTCGTCTTGGTGAGAATGCTCCTTAGTGTTGTTCTGAAGCTGAACACTTTAGCCTTGACGATATTATTCCCAATTCTCTATATGGAATGCGATGCCAATGGAATGCGGAAAACACGAATTAATATTATAATTAAATCAGGTTGTCGAAAAGTGTTTGTGGTGACGTTTATTTCCAGTCGCTATTTATTAATTCTTTGAAGGATGCTGATCATGTTGCAGCTTAATGCTCGACTGAAAATGTGGTGATGAAATGTAATCCCAGGAAAAAAACAATATTTAAAAAGTTGACCAACCTGTTACGCAAGAGATACTCTTAAAGATACACACTAAAAGTTGCACGGATACTTCAAAAGTTTCCAGGTCGTCTGCAAAAATTCTTTGATCCTGTGATCGCTCACTCGTCAAATCATCAAGAAACTTTACCATCCGTAATGCACGGTGTTTTCCAAGAGATGAAATTCAATGGTTATGTGAGAAATGGTTCATGTGACGACAGTTCATAACTTAATAATACGATGAGGCATTGCGAGTTATTACAAAATACTTTAGTGCGTGGTATAATGATCAAAAGACAATCTACGGAATACACTATTTTCTCTCGATTTATTCTGTGAACAACGATATTAGGTAATTTTAAGTCATGGGGTATTCCACGCCAAATCAGAACATCGGTTTCTTTTGTCAACAATCAAAAGCATATTAAATTTCTTAACATCAATAACAAATGTGATAATCTCGTTATTATGGATAACGAGGTCGAAAACACACGAAGTTTTGAATCAAATGAAAAGATCAGCAATGGAAGAAATGAAGACTACAGGGTTCTATGAATTACTAACAGCTAAGTATGGTGTGGATATAAAGAAATGTGCAAAGAGTATGTTAATTAGAAGTATGTGATTAATGCAAATTAATATTCAATGATAGGAAGAAATAATTAACGTAAAGTAATTGTAGTACAATGTATTGTCTAACCGTTAAGAAGGAATAATATATTATGAAACGTATATCAATAGTTATATTTATTTATGACCTATTCTGAAATAATCCAACATGTTATTATGAATAACGGGGTCGAAAACACTGGAAATTTTGATAACAAATATCTTCCATTAGAAGAATTCTTTAAAAAAATTGAATAATCTTTGTTTTGAGAGTAAATTTCAAAAATGTGACCAAATTGGCCAAAATTATCGATTATGTAAAGGTGATTTTTTGCTTCGTAATATTTCTTCTTTTAAAAACATTAACTGTGACAAAAAAAGAACGCTATAATATTTATCAGATTCACTGTGAAAATGAATGTTATATTGATATGTACAATAAATTTTTTTAAGGAAAAATATATTTTAAAAAATTTTTGCAAATAAAACAAGAACAAAACGATATTTTAACTATATTTTAAGACACAAGAAGTCGAATTTTTAAATCTTTGACAAAAGAGACGGTGTTCTTAATTGAAGTGGAGTAAGAGTTTCTTTCGTTTCTCGTATTCTGAATGCAACAAATTATTCTGAAGCATCTAGTTTACTGATATGTTTCCCCGTCGTGAGCCTTTCATTCCATACTCTGGAAATTACCCGGAAGTATATTTTGTTGGAGAAAGATTTGTAGCATGCTATTTAATTTGAAACTGTGAAGGCTGCGTTTAATGAGAGTGAATTTAGGGCCTCCAGTGTTTCGTTTAGGACTGATTCAGAAATACAAAATGGTAATTGCTAAAGAAACAGACGGGTTGAGTCTAATTTGTGGCATTAATATTTTAGTAATGGCATTTTACTTGGAAATGTAATATGATGGTGTACATTTTATTCAATTATGCACTTAATTGAAATTATATCTAGACAATAAAATATTGCGGTATCATCAGCTGATAATTCAATGAAATAATCAGTTAAGTGATGTTTGTAAATTTGTTTTAATATACTATTATAAAATATCATTAATTCAAAATAAAGTTTTGATCTGTGTATAATCAATCAAAAATTATGCTTGAGAGAAACTATATAGAAATACCTGTAACGTGTACAAATAACACAGCAGATAGAGGAATGTTAGATTTTCAGAATTGGCTCCTTTCCTCTTAAAATTTTCACCTTAATAATATTTGCGGGACTAGACGCTAAACTTTCAACCGATGAGCGATTATGTATGTTTTCTGAAATTTTCAAGCCAGTTTTATTAAGAACTTTATAACTAACAAACTATAATATGTTACGTATTGTTGAATACAATATGATTTTGTTTGTCTTTCTTCGTTGTCGGCATTATTAAATATTTCTTCAAAATATACATGATGAATATGCTATGATAGTTCTATTATACGAGGGTCTCGTAAGAAAAAGGAATGTTAATGAATATGACGGAGGTATTCAAGCAAATCATTGTAGATCTACGTGTACATATAACTAAATTGTTTTTAATTAATGATGTGGATTTCATGTGTATTATCAAAATATATTTCATGATACGCCATGTCTCCGTTCCTGGATTTGAATTCGTGTCGATCACTTCTATGCGCCAAGTTCTTTTTTATGTCTATTGATAAGTGCCGCCCCAAAAACCCAGACGGCATCTCGGGACAAAATCACGCCATGGATATCCAGCCAAGCACGCACCTTGGCGTGATGACAATTTAACTGTGGTCTTAATAATTCAGATTAATTGATCGTATTTTCTACTCCTGGTTGCTTAATACATAATCGTTTACTACAACATTCGAAAGTATTTTATTTAATTTGACAGTGATATTAAATTTATGAAATAAAATTATATGTATAGTCATTTCATATCTAATTAACAAAGGTCTGGACCCTAACAATGTAAATTTTCATAATTTTTGTTTGTTGTTTGTACCAATCCAAATGTGAAATTTGAATTCTAATAAATAGAATAAAAAATTGTAACAATTTTCAACACTTCAGGAATAATGTGTTCTTGACTTTTTCTAAAAGTTTCTAAACATTACGTTCCTAAACTCCTTTTGTTTGTTTGTTTTTTGTGAGTCGTACGTTCACCTTTCAGTTATGGTCCGAAGGTATTATGTAGTACCTTAGGATATCTCTACATCTTACATATTTATGAATTAATTATATTATGAATGTTAATAATTATTGATAAAAGTTGATTAATATTAAATTCTTAAAAATTCTCTAAAATTAAAGAGATTAGTTGAAAAAACTCTGATTTTCATTTACGTCATGAGTATTAACTCTACACCAAAATGAAATATGAAATGTCAAGATTTAGAACCTTGTTGATTTGAGATGGAACAGCCTTCTACCGAAACCATTTTGGATTGCACCTCATTGTCGGGGTGTTATAATGTGTTAATATCTTAAAATGGTGGACCGGTATTATACCGTTCAACAAGAACCTATGCCATATAGATCATTGTTGAACTATGATCAAAGCTTGTGCGTTACACGCACATATTTTTATCATATATCTATGACATAGAAAGTGTAATACCGGTCTTATAATCAAATAGATGTACTCGCCATTATATTTACTCACCACGAAAACCAAACATATTTGTCTACTTCTTTTTTTTTCTTTTTTGCTTTCATCACTTTTGGAAATATAGATCTTATCAGCAAAAAATATTATGAGCTAATTTTTCTTATTAATTTGGTTATTGACGTCCACAACTTACAGTTTTACATTTATTTCAATGACACATGTGTAGCAAGAATTTCCTGGATACTTAAGATACTGTGATCAGTATTATAAATTCTCCGACTTCTTAACACATTATTTTTTACTTCCTAAATATTAATTAATTACTTTCATATACTTTATTAAAACCATTCAGCAATTCTCTTGATATATTTATATTGTTATATTTAAATAAGTTATATTTAAAAATTTCGAAATCTCGTATCCTTTTAATTTTTGTTTAAAATTATGGTAATATTTCTGAGATTTGTGATTCAGTGTCTGTTGTGTTTGAAGTTAAATGTTCTTATACAAAAATAGATTAACCGTTAGTCATAAAATTTCCATTTTGAAATCGCTCAGTATACCTCATTCTTCTCTAGTCTCATCTATTGTTGAACAGAGTATAACCAACGATCTTGAAGTATTTCATGACTGACTTTTATCTCAAATCTACGTACCAAGAATAACAATCTTTTACACCTTGTCATCAAGAGAGATTCTGTTTCTTGACTCGTTGATTTTCATCATCAGATTATGTCTTCCGGCGTTGAATTTCCATTAAAAATTAAATATAGATGGGATTACTGATGGAAAGAGACTTTTCCTACAATCTAGAGCTACTCTGAAGATAATGTCGAGAGAACCCTGTTAAAAAGCTACGCCTTGATTAAAGACGATGCAACGCGGAAACAAAATTACAAAGTTAATTAGGTCGAGTCTGCCCCGCTGTGTCTGAAGCACACTCATTAGTCGGCCATTGTGTGAGATCGCACGTGACAGGCACTGTCGTTCGCGGCGGACAGTCCGACTCGAGATGCGACGTCATCCTCCATCTCTCCACTGTTACACAGTGTGACAGTTTTAGGAAACATGAACAAAAAATCATCTCAAGAGCAGAATTCTACTGAATAAGAGGAGATCTTGGACGCTACGAAAACATGTAAAGAACAAGGATAGTATTAACAACAATAAGAAGAAATTTCTTGTCAAAAAACAGTACAAACTGCGTATTACTACGTGGAGGACAAACTAATATACTCTCCGGAAGCAAGCAAAGGAACATCCCATCAATTCCGATCAAGAGTCTTAAGGCAGAAGCGGATTTAACATTTAACTTCATCGAATGAATCAAAACTTTTTCAAGGGTAGGGTTAGTGTAAACTAAATAATGCTATATGTATGTATGTATTCTCGAATAGGCCAACCAAGGACCACGATAACGAGTATTAGTAAGGCTCAGTTCTGCATGAGTTTACTTACTAGACACATAGTGAATATTTGGGGGAACAGCGTCCAGATAGAATCTAGATAGTCCAAGTATTACAACTGCGGTTGTTAGCCGCAGAGGGTGAACTTTTCAAACGCCACAGCTATATGAACTGAGACATAGAACTGAAGCCGGGATGACTCGGTGACGAGTGAGCACGCTGACACCGTAGCCACGGAGTGGCAGCAACGCTTTATATTAATACGTTGTATGCTATATAGTCCCACAGTTATATTCTTTCCTATATTTGGGAACAGCTTAGTTGAAGAGAAGTATTTGAACTATTTTTATTTTCATAAATACTGTTTTGCAAGAAATGTGAGAATATAGTCTCCTATTATTGCACTAAAGGAAGAAATTAAGTATAAAATATCTGTAACGATATATCTATTTGTAACGATTTTAGAAATAAAAGAAGTTTTTGTAACAATGTACATAACATCAATACGCACCTATCATTTCAAAATCAAACTCCTTATTTACCTTACAATACATATTTTGGAAAACGTGGCAAATGGAAAAGACGTAATTCATAGGACCTAGGCTTTTTATCGCTTTATTTTACTCCATGAAATCTCTGTCGTTCGATTTTGTTACTCTTCGGCATCATCAAATAACATGAAACTCGAGAAAATTTCTTTCATGATAAGGGGAAATAATACTATGTTTTATGATATCATATTCCTACGTACAGTACAAATCAACGTCTGTCTGTTTGTCGATTAATGGTTTTTCTCTTAAAAACTAATTTGATTTACGTGGTTTTCTGAATTAATTCTCAGGTACGTTCTCTGGAAAGATTTTTTATGTGGAATGAATTGAGCAAACATGGCAAAATACGGGAAAAAAGTGCAAACAGTTTTATAAACAGTCTTTTCTATAAAAGTTGAATCAAATGATCTAATAATTAAAGACTATAATTGAGAGTAAGTATTAAAATAAACAGGGTAAAATACATGTAATAAAGAGACTAATGTCAGTAGAAAAAAGTAATGCATCATAAAATTAAATATGTCCTTCGTATTGTGCATTTAATGGAGGTAAAACTATAGTAACATTTGGGCGAATATTTCACATTTTACAAAGGTGCTTCTTAAGTCACCGCTACTACGAAAGTGCGACCGCCCGCCACTGCAATAAATACAGTAACTATTATACAAAATTATTTTAGACATGCTGTTTCTGACTACTATAAATTAAAGCAAAGTGTGAAACACTAACGTAACAGAGTACACTCCCGTGCTGAGCCGGAACGGGTCGTTGGTACGTAAAAATAAATTCTACATTGTTTTTTGTACCATGATACTGCAGGTAGTGATGTAGACACGAACTGCTGACAGATAAATACCTTTGGTATTGACTTGTTAATTCCGCAAAATAGATTCACAAAACGTTTTCGATCAGTGTTTAGGTCAAGCTTCTTGAATTGAAGAAAATGGATGAGTTCTACTGTAGTTATGTTAACATTAATAAGAATTTTATTTATTTATTATCATCACTTGTGAATTACCTAAAACCTGGTCTAGATGCCATGTTTTTGAATCTTATGGAATAAAAAAGTCTACATCATAGATTATATTGATTGACATTGACTTCATTTTTGTGTAACATCAATCATCAGACACCCGATCAAAATATCCGGAGGCAGTGCTCTTATACATTCCAGGAGTTGTTTACTTTCAATGTGACTATTGAAAGTAGAACTGACTTAATACGATAAATTGTATTCAACGCAGACAAAATCAATATATGATGCGTTAATGTTTCACATTCACTTAATTACCTTATGGGTAAATAAGCATCGAGCAATAAATCACGGATAAGATCTTTTGCTTTCTTAAAATGTGTGGAAAAGTTAATTTAATATAGAAAATATGATTTAATATTATTGATATAAGTCGAACAAGGTGTTTATATACTCGTAAGTACAAAAATGTATGTGAAACTCATCCCGTTGTTTTGTAGAGAAAGACGACTAGTCTGATAGAAATTGAGAATACAGATTTGATCTATCTTCCACAATATATTTACACTCTGGCGCGGTAAATTTGGAAATGTGCAGCTCCACAGGAACATATGTGATTACACAAAAATTTAAATAAATAATTGACTTTGGGACTAATTCTAAAAACGTGAGATATCTGTGCCTTGTTTCACCCAAAATAAAATAGTAATTAAAAACGTAAACAAATATTTAATTTGAGTTAGACATCACAATATTATATATTCTGTAAACGGTTTATATATGTGTGCCAAATTTCAGATCAATCGTTTGGGGAGAACATATGCACAATTCAGTTGCAAGATTTGACTCAAACATACAAACTAATAGGAGAAGTTTAATAATAATAAATGATTAAAAAGCAAAAAGTAGTTTCAAAATGTGAATAACCAAGAGGAGGACAATAAACCAATTTTCTCTCCGGAAGCAAAGAAGGTACCATCCCATCAATTCCGATCAAGGACTATAAGAAAGAAACTGATTGAAAATTTCAGCCTCCTCCAAAGATAAGAATAAAAGTAGTTCGGTACATGATGTAATATAACACAATAGCAACAATTTTGTATTTAATAAAAAAAGGTGGTTTCACAAATACGTATTATAAATTATAGATAATTATTTTGGAAAACATTATTTATAAATCGTAACTATTAAAATAACTCAAAGTTCGAGATAAATTTTTACAGACCACCGTCAATAAACCTACGCAAATGCCTAGAGAGTCTGTAAAAAATAAAAGCTTCAACAAACTTATCGTCACCATCCACATGAATAATCTTTTCATTTTGGTTGTTTTATTGTTTGAAAGTTAATAGTCAGATACTTAAAATAAAGATTGTTGAAATATATCTTGAAAGAAACCTTCCACGACTTCACTCTTCATTCAAATTTTAAGTAAATTTTGTCTTTGTTTCTCATTTCATCGTAACACTGTGCGCTCGCCTCCATCCCCACTGAACGCTAATCCGGTATTCATAGGAGGAGACTTGCACGCGCCCGCTCGGTTACGAGATTCCCCCCTTTTTGCTTCATTCGACGCATTTTGTGCGTGGGATTACGATATTTTTGCACGTCCCCTATCGCCAACTCCAGTCGATACTGTTGCGTTCGACGAACATGAGCTCTGGAAAGCGACGGGAACTCGGTGCCACTCGCATAAAAGATTCGTTCTCTTTCTTGCATTAGCGATATTCGTGCACGAATCGGGTGATATTTCTTGCATGTCTGTCCTTCTGTGCGATTCATTTCGATATGCGGCGCAATATAAATCGCGGGACTCGCGGCTTCGAGATCCCCGTGATAGCTTCATACGTCACACTAGAGCGCTAGGAGTTCGAAGTCCCGCGCTCCACCGTTCATATCGATGAGGGAGCTAAGATACCACCTTTGAGAGACTTTTCTATGGTCGTCCAGTGTCCTCAAAATAACGGGGTCAAGTATAGATAACTTTAATTCTCAAATTTAACATAACGAATTAGCATTAGTACACGAAAACTTTCAGCGATTTCTCTTCAGACTTTTGAATTTCATACCACAGAACCAAATACGTTTCTTTCAATGGAGTGGAAGGTACCATTTGTTTCAAATATGTTGCCAACTAAAAACGTAAAACCAAAAATGGAGGTTGAAAGTAATATAAATATGCATTGATCGCTGTCCCTTTTAAATGTTTTCTTTATTATACTAAACAGTTTCTTAAATTTTGAAATTATTATTTACAAACGAAGAAGCATCTTTTAAAACATTTTGCCCCAAGTCAACTTTAATTTTTCTCAAGTACAATTCTTGTGCTAAGTATTCTTACTAATTCAAAGTTTTCTCAGTTCGATGATTATTAGCTAATATAACTTACTAGCTAATATAACTTACTAGCTAATATTGTAAATAATATTGATTTGCAATGAAAGTGTCTGTTATTTCAAAAGGAAATTTCAAATAACCAAATATTCGCGGTGACAATAAATTTTTGAAGCATTCTGGGTACATGAGTAATGACAATTTTTCTGTTGTCAAAGGACATATTGAAATGACTCCTTTTACATGAATTTGAATGAAATGTAAGATTCTGAATACCCAGTTCAAATGTCAGAGCCATTATTCCGTACAAATACAGAATACTTCTAAAATTCAATGAAGATTTGTGTTTAATGTAAATGTAACTTAATGTAAATGAAAGATGATAGATTTCGAAAGAAATACGTGCATGGCTGTTAACCACATTTTGTACCAATTTATTTAAAAAATTTCATACTGTATTCTTTAAATAAATTGAAACCTCTCGCTCCCAATTCTACATTTTTCAATAGTTTCCTTTTTACGATAAAAGAGACGTAAATGACAGATGAAATGTTTAGCATCATGACTGCTGCGGGAGTTTTTATGGGATTCCACTGAACAATTCATTTCGATGTGAACTCATAGATTATCCAAACACAAAAACCTGCCGTGGTGCTTTTATGATAGAAACAATGAAAAGGTAGCACCCACACATATGGTTGGGTTTTGAAATCAATTAGATGTGTCATACGCAGAGAAAACTAGCCCACGCACATTTGTAAAAACTCAATTTGAATATTATCATTGTGTTTGATATAACGGCGTTTATTATTGTACCATAAGTAAGGGAAATTTGTGGTACAAAAATGAGGGTTTTGACTTTTGGTATTAAGAAATTTTTATTTCCATTATCACATAATCAATGTTGAAACATATTGTGTGAACCTGCTATATATTTTTTGATCTATTAATATCTACTCACACTTCTGGATAGAAAGTATATAAATAAAAAAATATGACTTAATTAGTATTTTATTATTATTTTCTGCTTAATGCTGATCTTACTCGACAGAATTTCTTGTTGAAAATTTTGGGATCACATTCAACATTCCTAAAGTAAGGTGTTGATACATTTTCTGGTTTCCGAATAATCGAGGAACGGATCCCAACACACATACAAACGGTACGCGTAGCGTCACTGAACGTAAAACTGAGAGAGCGAAGTTCATAAATATGTTATCTCAAAACTATTTTTTCCGGACGCTTATGACAGAAAGAACATCCTGTATCCAAGTCTGTAGCCTCATGATTTTTATAACAAAACTAGATCTTTATACTGCGCGTGTAATTGAGAAAGAAAAATGCCAACAAACCGTCACATTAGTAATAATTAGAAGAGATGTAATAACATATTGCAGAAATACAACTCACCAGTGCAAATCCATTTCATCCTCTTTGCTCCGATAGTGTCTGTTTTGAAGCCTATGCTATTTTTACGCTCACCCAAGGGTACGCTCTATCCAACCTCGCACATTCCAAAGGGAGTCGTGATCTCGTGGTCAGCTCGTCAATATTGTCAATTTACCGAGGTGGTGTTGACCAATCAATTTCGTTTTTTTTGTTCAACATAGATTAGGATTGTGCTTAATATATTAAGCGTCGTGATTTACGAGGTGAGTTTGACGGTAATCACCGAAATGTCATGTAGAGTTGAATTTATTGTGTGCTGAAATATCCATGTACAAGCACGTTCGTTCTGTTTTTGTTTCGGTGGTATTGCACCTTTCGGAACAATCACTGCATGTCGAGAAGTCAACCGCTTCACATTTTTCAACTCGAAGCTCTCCCTTCGGAGGCAGAAAGGATTTTCGATTAATGAACATTCAGCATAATTACCAGATATTCGTATTATCCTTCATTCTTCCTCCAAAGGATGGATACCTAATCGATTTTATGGTTAAATTGTATGTTTAAATATAAAACTAAACTTCTATTTGTAACTATATTGACATCTACTCACACTTCTGGATAGAAAGTATATAAAGCATAAAATATGACTTAGTATTTTATTATTATTTTGTTTCTTTTTAAATAATAAAAAGTGATTGTCGAAGCTAAGTTACTTATTTCTCTATTATCACGAGTTTTTGTCCGTTATCAAATAACCTCGTTACAATTTTAACAGTATACCATTAAAGCATCCTTGTAATTTTAAAGGCAATTGATGGAGACAGTTTTAATTGCAGTCCTTTCTTTCCATCCCTTGGACAATGCACAGCATATATTCAATCGATTCAAAGTATTATCAATTACAATGTTCTCAGCTACGTATTAATAATGATAATAGTCAAGTTATTCCGTTTAGGTCAATTTCATCTTCACTATCAAATCAACCTTTCGGGAACGAAAATTTTCTTCCTCAGGCTTACAAAAGCAAAAATAAAACAGTCATGTAGGTCATTTTATAACAGACTGAACATGCATTCTCCATATAAATAACACTAAATACCACATGAGGAAAACCATTTATAAAAGAAAATTGATGCTCGTAAAAAATAATCAACCAACATGACATAAATATTTAATGCTGTAGTGCACAGACTACTGAAACAGTTATTATATATGAACAAAAAAAGCTTAATAATTTTAGCCACTGTTGAAAGTTGCCGTAACTTCGGCTATGTAGTTGAATAAAATTAGCATAAATGCAAGAGTTATATCTTAATAAAATATGGTCATTTCACAAGAGAGTACCTGAAAGAACAAAAACGAAATTCATTGTTTCTTCCGTGTGTTACACGTGGATTACAAACCGGGGCGCACAGCAGCAGATTTTGTGTCAGATTTACAACGGTCACGGGGACATACGCGGCACAGTTCTGCAATGTGTCTGTACGGCCCCTGCACAGCTCTCAATTCGCACTGTTCTTTTTCGAAACTGTGCTGCCCCTGCTCTACGTTGCATGCGTCGACTGCGTTTCAATGAGCGCCATGGGTAAGACCTAGATGCAAATTATGTCCTGTGGAAGAAAAAAACTGGAGAAGGACAACGGATGGTGCATTGGTCGACAAGAGAGATCCCGGGTTGGATTCGTCGACAGTTTCATCTGGCAGAAATTTTAAACTTCACTTGTTTCATTTCAATCACCACCAACAGCATATTAGTATGCAGGTGATTATTTTACTGGAAATATTAGACTGCAAGGCAAACACACGTAATCTAAATGGTAGTGAGGAAGAGATGTACTTAGGAAATGAATGAAGAGTCGTCCCATCACTAGAGACCTAACCAGGAACACGACGCAATTCTCATTCCTGCGCGTACAATTTCATGCACTACGCGCACAGAACGCGCTCGCTTCTCGTGTAAGACACTCACACAAAGAACCGCATTCTTTGCCTCCTTCCGTTGCTTCGTGGGAGCACGGTAAATGCGTTTCATTTCTCTCGGTAGTCGTTCTCTGCCAGAGGCAGTAGCAATGGCGCTGGGGATACCCCGGACTTATTCGTTCTCTTCCCCGCTCGCTGCGCAAGTGTAGCTAGCGGGCGCGCGCTCTGCTGTTCATCATTGTATCAGCACTGAGGTGTGCTTCTGGAAGATTCGTGATAAATAGTTACGTTTGATTCGAGATGGAAGGTTTAATATAACTACATATCTGATATCATGTTTATGGGGAAAAGAGCAAATGGTTCTCAAGAGTACGCAAATTGAATTGGTGTCTGAGGTTGGCGATGGGTTTAAGTCTTCAGAAATTCGAATGTTCTGCCAACATAACGCGAGGTACAAATACTATTACTCTTGTGGACGATGGCGAAGTAAAAGCATTGGCTACATTGAGTACAAGTCCTATACCAACATCAAGTCAGTTAGTCACACAAAAATTAAATAAATTAACTAATGATGTATTGTTAAGAGAGCTACTACAAACTGCCTATGCACTCGTTGAGGACAATAAAGTACTTTACTGCAACTAATATACAATAAACTGATAAACACAATGCGTTTCCATTCATGTTCTTTTTCTTAAGTTGAATTTTCTCTAAGCAAAGAAACATGATTCCGAGAATATACCTTGTAAAACAGACGGCCTTGGTAATGACGGGAATGACATGTGGCAAAGTGCGAATGAGTGAAAGTCACTGTGGAAATGCAGGGGAAACGGGAGTACCCCTGATGATGAGAAATTGCAGAGAAATGATGATGAGAAAATAACAGTCACAATGCAATATTAATTTTATTTGAAATCAAACGTATTGTCTTCAAATCATTCAAATGAATTGTAGCAAAACAAACTAAAAAAGGTGTCAACGGTGTCGCATCTAGAACCAAGGTGACTGAGCTTAGCGTATTGTTTTCTCGTTCCAATGGAGTTAGCTCAAACAAAATTTGGTAAAAATAAGAAAATTCATGTCTCACGTCACCCCATTTAATCAAAATTATTTATTTCGTAATTAAACGAAATAATAATTTAAATGATCCAAATATGGAATTGTAAGCGCTAACTTGAAAAGTGGAACGTCATTTTTATCTTGCTTGCTTCCGGAGAGTAAATTAGTTTATTGTCCTCCACGTGGTCATACGCAGTCTGTACTGTTTATTGACAATAAATTTATTATTATTAAATTTATTATTATCTCGTATTTAAAACGCAGATTGATGAACACGATATAGTGTGACAAAAAATATTTATTTTGTCAGTTCTAACGCACAACGTGTCAAGTTCTGGTTTGGCTATTTAATTATTCTCGATTTAAAAACTGTACAATAAAAATCAATAACTTAGTACAGGAGAGTAGGGTAATTACGGACGCTTAAGGAAAATAGGAAATTATGCAAAAAGTATAATTCTCATTTATTACATTATTACTATTGCGTAAAAGTACGATAATTTTTACAGAACATTATAGTGTCATATACTTTCAAAAACAAAACTGTCAGGTTTATATAATACTTACGAATTTGACTGGGTGATGACGGACAGACTTGCATCAGTTAGTTAAAGCTAAGCAGTTTCTGTAATTACATTTGTATGGCTCACCCATCACAAATGTATCCGAAATATAATATTAATAATAAAGCTTCTTTGAAAATAATCGTAATATCTAGTTATTTCCGTAATTACCCCTAATTGAAATTCAAATGAAAAATGTACAGTCCGCAATTACCCCTCAAAACATATTTGCAACAAGATTTAAAATATAATTAATACTTATAAATTCACTATCCTATTTTGTCTAGCAAAACCATTTAATAAAAACGTATTAGGTGCCCCGAACTATTATTTTAGTTAGAGATTAAATAATTAATCGGATAATTGTAAGAATTGACCCAAAAACATATGTTGAAAATTTGCCCCAAAATGAGTTCTGTTTTCATGAAAAACATAAACTGAAATTAATTTTTTGCAACAAAATCAATAAAAACAAAAGAAAGTTTGAAAAATCTCGTGATACAAGCCAAAACCTTTGTCCGCAATTACCCGCTGTCCGTATTTCTCCCACTCTCCCCTACTGAGAAAAGAAAAGCATCTGCTCAGGATGCGATGTTCATTGTTCATGGTTCTTGGAAGAAGTTAGCATGTTGGTACCTACATTCAAAAACAATAATGATAAAAATGAACATCACATATTGTGATGGTATACTCAACTCATACGAAAGTTTATTCACAACTGTTATCAGTAATAAAATATTCTTGACCTCACACTGCTGCTCATATAGCATTGTTCTCTTTTAGTTGAAACCTCTATTCTGCAAGGTAAGGAAGAAGCCGGAGACGTTACTAAAGAAGTTGACAAATGACTTGAACCTCCCCTTCAACAATGGATCTATCGACAGCGAGGGTTCAAAGGTTAGCTGGCGTACACTGAAGCCGAAGATCGCGAGATCGAAAACAGTCTAGGGTGGATTTTCTCTACATTCTGATAATGTGGAGAATGCTGTATATAAAGAGTCATAGGCTACTCACTACTCTTCCCATTCATGAGAAGGTCATCATGTGTGGTGAACATACATCGGTGTCTTACTAAATGTTTCTGTCATAAATAAGAAATGCTCCGATTTACTCCCCTCCAAATCACTACAACAATAGCTAGACAACTACTTTTCCTGATAAAGGATATTGTAAAAGTTTTCAATAACATATGCTACATTTAAAAAGATTTTCCATATACTAAATATTTATTTTATGTAATAGCTGGTATTTCTTATAAACCATACTTACGAGTGAAATAACNCAATAGCTAGACAACTACTTTTCCTGATAAAGGATATTGTAAAAGTTTTCAATAACATATGTTACATTTAAAAAGATTTTCCATATACTAAATATTTATTTTATGTAATAGCTGGTATTTCTTATAAACCATACTTACGAGTGAAATAACGTTTGTGAATATGTAACACACTAATTACACTTTCTGTGACTTTAAAAATTCTAGAAATTTCTGAGAAATACACTCACCGTATTTGAAAAATGTTTTAAATTAAACGTTTCGACTATTATTTGAATCATCATATGGTGAATGCATATAAAATAAATAAATTATTCCATGGTGAAGTAGTACTACTAAACTACTAAAACTACTAAAAACTACTAAAAAATTAAAATATTTCTATATAGTAAACGTAAAACAGTCTTTGATAAATGTTATTGAAATATTGTTCAGAAATTAAATAAAAATTACATTAATAAAGCCAGAATGAAATATTCTTATGAAATATTCTCATAAAATGACTGTGAGATCCAACTATTAAAAGGAAATGTAAAATATTATGCATTTATCATGGTCACCTGTTAAGGGGGTCAGCTCACTTTATGGACGAGAAAATGAAAAGCGACTTCTCAACAAAGGCTTTTCTTCCTTTTTTATACTCGTGAGAAGTATGCACCGGTTCACTCATTCATTCCTGAGAGGAGATTTTCAGTGCCACCAACAAGGTGCTGAGCCGGATTACTCTTTAACGAAAGGAATTACTGAAATTTTTAATCCCATGTACATAATGAATATGTCGTACACCGTACGTTAAATTTAAATCAGTTTTAGATTCATTAAAAATGTAATGGAACACTTTACCGGTGTGGGCTGAAATGGTAAAATTAAAATATTAAGAAATATTATGTCGGAATAATGTTAATAAATGAACTCAAAAATATTTTTTTATTTCGAAAAGAACATTGACACTTGTTGACAGTATTAATTTGTGCACGATGGATGCATCTCTGATGAAAGTTACCTTACCGGCCAAGCAGTTATCTAACTAAGAAAAATTTATCAAATTTCTCAACAGTTGAGTTTCTTTTTGTGTGTCACGAATTACCCTAGTGCATTTTGAACAATTTAGAATATTTTTAGATTTGTCACAAAATATCTTACATTTAACTTAATTTTTTGATTCAGTGAAAACCCTTAAAAACAATTTATAAATGTTTCCTATAATCTGTGATTGTGAAGATGTTAACGTAAAAAGTATATTCATTTAAAGAAATAAGGATTAACTGACCGATTAATTCAAGCCATAAATTCTCTGACATATTTTATTTTATATAATGTCTTATTGTGCGGTTCAGGCCATGAAGACTGCTCTCCCACCCAATTATGGCATGGGTAACGGAATTGGGGAGGAGAGAAGTGAGGTTGTCGGCTAATTTATGGTACTAATCCGACATTTCTACAGACTTTTTACACAGTAGTAAAAACCTTGTGCGAACCCAGTGCGCACGAGCAACGTGAAGCAATATTACCCCTACGTCATGAATATGAACGAAATGATATGAAAATAACGTCAGTTAGCGTTTCGTCTGTGTATCATAGTGCATTTACAGCATCAGAATGAGATACTGCATGAACACTATCTGTCTCATAATTTTCTTCAGGATACGAGTTACCGTGAGGTATCTTCTGGACTGGGGAAATGATTTCATCCGTGTTAAACTGATTAGCCACATGACATCCACTCAGTTGCAGTATCCTCATTTGCATCTTCACAGCCTGGAATACATTTCAAAATCGGAATAATTTCGTTTCCGGTCGTTTCTTCCTCGCTAATACTATAATCAGTCATAAAGTTGCACATAATTTCTTCCATCACTTCATTAAGCACTTCCGCGTTACATTGTCTCATTACGTCAACTTTCAAGATGTCATTCCGCCAAAAAGTCAAGTTCGATCTCTTTATTTTGTCGGCACACTTTTATTTATTTATATATTTAGCACAATAAACAATAACTAATAATATATACAACTAGAAATTCTACAAGAATAAATTCCAGGGTATAGTATGCAAAGTTTTCGACAATCCAGATCATACTCAGTGGCTCTAATGCTAGCACCCCGTCAAATTAATGAATCTAATGTACTGTAATGTTTTTTTTACTATATGTAAAGAAAATCCACTTTGAAATTAATTTGAATCTTTGATTATAATATATGTTCTATTTACATTGTGATTTCGGATAATCCTAATTTCCGTTTATCCGGCGTCAACGAGTAGTGGTTCTTATCAATGGCTGATCTATTGGGGGAGGGGCTATAGCACCCTCCCCACCCCAATTGGACCTGAACTCTAAACAGATAAAATTGAAGTTGATAAATGGCATACTTTGTAAAAGTGTTACCAGATTAATAATTGTTATTAGTTATAGATATCTAGTTGACCGAGCTTCGCTTGGATGGCTTACAAAATGGTCATACAATTTTCAATCATATTATTAATATCGTAAAATCATTTAATATAGTACCGACATGGCCACGCACATAATGATCTTGACAAAATGAATTCAAAAAACATTTATCGTAAGGGGATTCAAACTATGGTTTACTTACTTAGTTGCACCGCTGTGTAACCATGAATATAACGAATGATAATTCCATACGTAACTATTTCGCTAATTAGGTAACTGTGCAGTTTACGTTGCCTATATAAGATTTTTTGTGTCCGGGTTTAAGGAGTAATTCTTAAATTTTATGGAATTGACACACTGTATTTACGTGGTAGAACACAGACAGAGAGTAAACAGAAAATAGTAACCATTTGTCTTAAATTGTGTATGCATCTTTTATTCACAACTTCATAAACAACTAAAAATTATCTATTCATAGTAATCCACAATGTACTCTATTTATAATATTAAACATTACTATTGTACATACATCTTTAATTATGAGATAGTGTTGTCTGCTCGGTGACACCCGTGAGAGAGTATTCGCCGCCCCTACGACACAGATCAACGGCGAACAGTCTTCAGTTCAAAGAAGATATTTTGCCACTGATTGGCAGTCGCTTATTCTTCAGATATTTAATTTTAAATTATACGTAGGAATAAGGAAAGTATAATGAACGTCCGAAAAATAAATCGAGGTCTCCTCAGATCATTACGATAATGGTGTGTATGTGACCGATTTTTGTTCATTATGGCACACAGGAACCCATTTCTGCAGACTCTTTCTGTCACTGTAGACACGTGGGTGTTTTTCTCGTGTCAGCAGAATCTTACATTCGCACGCTGACGCCCACTTCGCCCATAATCGGGGAGAGGACAAACTTGGGTCAGCGTTGAAATAAAGTACTCTATACGCGTGTTCATTTTCAATCGAGAATTGAAAAGAAAGGCTGGATTACAGCCATATTCTTTGAATTTTTTAATAAGGTAGTAGTTGAATTTTGTTTTTGAATTCCATATTGAATTTTATTTTTTTAATTGAACAGCTCTAGGAACATTTTAACATTGAAGAAACTTACAGTCCACTTATTTCTTCATCAATTATTACATGAATTTGCTGGTTCGTATTTTGTTAGTAGAGCTAACTTGTATTCAATGTGATTTTGTTATTACTACCTTACATCAAAAGTAGACGTCTCAAATGAAAAGTGTTTATTTTATAATGCTTTACACTTGAAAATATTTTGAGCGGTAATTTCATTATCTTTTTAATAAGAAAATCAAGGTTCGTCGAAATGTGTTCGTGGTAAAGGGATCAACGTCTCATATATGAACGTGCGAGGTCCGGGTTTAATTCCCCGCCGAGAAAGTTATATTTGCATTATTTTTTGTCAACATGATCTTCCTAATTATACTTTCCTCGTGTGTTTAACTTTTTAATCGTTAAATTAAAGAACCTTTTTTTCACTTAAAGAACAAATTTTAAATCACCTGTCTCGAAAAATGCCGGTTCAGTCAGCTTGGTGTGCTGTTGGTGGCGAATCTGAGTTTTCGAATTCTTAACTAATTTGCTACAAATAAGAAAAATCATAATTATTGAAAGAAAATTTGAGATGGAAACTCTTACGAACTGAAAGAAAAATTCTTGTTGCAGTTAAGCAGGAAACTTAGCAGTTTTATTCTCATTTTAGTTACTCAGCAGTTATTTATTAATAGTAATTATGTTCAAAAGAGGATGAATATATAAACAAAGTTACCATATGATCGACAAAAATGAATAAAAAAAAAGCTCCTACGGGAAATCGAACACCGGACTTACAGCTCACGCACATTATCCCTAGACCATCACGTTCTGTGCGTTTAAGTGGATGATGCTAGTATTAGATATGCTAAAATTGTTATACAAAGAAAAAATTACCATGTTATATCACATTTTCATCCCAAAATACATCTAAACTGTGATTTTCATTAAAATCGTTAGAGCTGTTCTCGATCAAACTATTTGACAGATGCATAGGTACATACATTTATTGCTCACATAATAGTATAGGATTGTTACTGTTATCTATAATATAATTGTTATTATTTATAATACATATTAATACAAATAAAAATATATTAATGAAATTAATAAATAATTGTTTTTATTAAAAATACCAGATTGTTAATTAAATTATTTACTTGATTATTTTATTTGAAGGTTATATTGATAAAATTTGTGTTGTAGAAGAATAATTTTTTAACAAAAATGCTCCCCGGTTAGCCTCCCCCTTGATTACGGTTTATGTCCGCCACTAGTTCTTATTAGTTGGCATTAGCGGGATTCTACTCTATTTCTAATTAACATACAATGTGGACTCATCCGATCGAACATTCACGTTTTCATATGGAGCTGCGTCGTCGGTGGCGTAGAGAAGCTTTGCTGGAGTGCGTGCTGTTAGTCGGTCTGCTCACGACTGCAGGATGTGCGTCAGCGAAAGCAAAAGTTGGACGATAACGGCAATTGAAGAGCCGGAATTCCTCGGACTTCTCCGAGTGAGGAATAGAATGCTGGACTCTGCAGATGAAGGGTAAATGAAGCAAATTTCCAGGTACACAATATACTCCAAGCTCAGCGTCGCTCTTGAATTATGTATATTCTGCAAACGCGTTGAAAATATTTCATTCAACTGTTATGTGAAACGTGAATTTAAGATCCAAAATATGGCATAGAATGGAGTCATCAAACATTCATTGCCGGAATGAAAAGTCTTAATGCGATAAATGATACGCTATAATTTGTATAGATAGAAAATTGCGTTTCATGTAAAAATAGAAATAATACGCAAGAAAACGGAGGTGTCTGACTCTTTCCAAAATGTATCTAACAAAATAATCTATAGAAGTTTCATCTTACGCTTCAATGAACTCAACTAAAAATGCTAATGGACTCATATCATCGTACACTTTAACGAAACACAAATTTACTGAAAAGCAAATCTATCTTATTATATCTTAATAATAAGTTATTTAGATAAATTAAATAATAGCCGTTGTTTATACATGTAATTGATTTTCCATTGTAATATGTATATTGGAGTGGTACTGAAATCTTTGTGTCAAATATGGTTGGTATCGTTTTTCGTGTATTATGCAATTAAAACCATTCATGAATATCTTATATCATGTAATAAATGAAAAATCTAAGTACGTTAAGTCATGAAAATTTCACTCGTTCAGTCTCAATTCAGAGGTTATCAGAAGAGTATTATGGTCTGATCTCTATTTGAACTAGACACTTCAGAAGTCATTTCACAAAATTGAATTAAAAGTACATAGTGATTTTCACTTGATTACCAAACTTTTACTTTGGTCGCTGAGTGTTAAATTTTTAATATATTTTTTTGTATGTTTAATTAGCAATTTATTCAAACGGGAGTCTGTATTTAATATCAAAAACACGTGAGCTACAGTAAAAAAAATGCTATGATTTGATTAGGATGAGGTATCATACTCATAAACCTTCTTCAAATTTCGTTGCCGAAAAATATATGTTAATCGCAAAAGAAGCTCTTTTCCCTCTTTCAACAACATGAAATGACTTTTTCAAACAAAGGTGCTTGCCACGAAAATCCTCTCAAAATGTTCCAAGGGTGGACTACTTTTCCATTCTCGGATGAAGACTGTAGAATGCACCTTCCTCTTGTAACACAAAATGCTCGTGAGACAAAAGCGGTGGCGGTTGACTCGCTCGTCTTAATTGCTTTCTGTGGTGTCATCAGACTGGCTTGAGAAGTGCGCCATAATGTCACGAAGGAAAATTACATTTGCACATTTTGTTTTGACGGATTAAGATTCCTATTTTTTATTTTCTAGTTAATACAAATTTCAAATATGAACGCATAAAGCTAAATGGTATTGTAACTGTTCCTTTTAATTATTTATTTTCTGTCAAGAAGATCGAAGAAATAATTAAAATAATGAAGGTCTTAAAACAGTAAGTACATTCACTCGCAAAATATAATAAAAATAATTTTTGTGAAGTCAAAAATAGTCATAGGAACATAGCTGATTTTCAAATAAATATGCTTACAATGATCTTGGATTATCTATTCAACGTCTTTTTTAAAAAAATTTAAAATGTGTTCGTTCAGACGGAATAAAAGATGTATAGAAGTCTCGGAAACTATCAAAAGGAGAATGTAAAGATTTTTAAAACAAAGAAATTAAAAATTCCACGAATTTCTACAAATTCTAAATCTAAACTATTTCGGTCCAGCTCATAAAAATACTCCGACGCACCTCAAATTATAAATTACATAACAGTGGAAAAATATTTCATTTTATAAACTGAAAAAGGTAGACATATTTTTGTAACTTAACTGTTGAAAAAGTTAGATAACTTTTCAAGGTTTTGTATAAGACCTACCTAAGATGTTTTAATGTAATAAAACTGAAAGACTCTTAAATTTTAAATAATGCTCAATTTTCAGGCATCATGATCAAAAGGGTTGCAATTGGAATAGTATCCAGCGCATTTGATGAAAGAATTCTTTTTGAACTATCTTCTCATCAAGGAAAATCATTTCGTGACTTTCAACCGTATGAATAATATAAAATCGTAGCTCCAGTTTTACATACCAGGTCTGTCCGGTAAGTAAAGTAAATATATTTTTTACACAAATTTATGCAAGATAAAGGTACAAACTTTTAAAACTCGTGGCAATAGTTCCCATGGCAGTTACACACTTTTTCCAGCGATTCTGCCTTGCACGGTACGCGTCCTGGAAGGCGTCCTCGGGAACGTCGTCAAGGGCCTTCGTCACAGAGGTTTGGATCTTTTCAACCGTCCCAAATCGTTTTTTTTTTCAGACGCTTTTGATCCTGGGGAACAAAAACGTCAGCTGGGCCAAGGTCCGGACTGTACGGGGACTGCGGTAGTGTTGCAAAGTTATTCTTGGTCAGGTACAGTCGAACGCGCAGAGCAGTGTGGTTGGGAGCATTGTCTTGGTTGAGCGTCCGGATGGTGTCGATCTCTCTTCTCGTGCGGATGACCATTATTCTCAACTTCTCCAGCGCATTAGCGTGGTTTTCCGAAGACTTCATCATCATCAGAACACTCAATTGACGGTCCATGATCAACAAATTTCGCACACGGGTCACTTTTGGTTGACGAAGGACGTCCAGAGCGGGATTCATCAGCTACCTCTTCCCGGCCGACCTTAAACATCTTCAACTACCTCGAAACTCGAGAATATGAAAGAGCTACGTCGCCGTAAGCTTCCTTAAACATTGCTTAGGTGTCGGCAAGATTTTTGGCACAAAATTAGATTGCGTACCGTTGTTCGAGCGAGTCCTCCATCGCGCGTCGTGACACAGGTAGTAAACCGGAGTACACTAAAACAATGATCGGGATATTCCAAGAGCTCGGAGCAGAGTACCCTTGACAGCATTGGATAGCCTAAGCCTCCCCCCACCTAACCCTACAGGTCCGAACGCACTACAACCACTAGAAGTGCAGGAAAAAAAACATTTGCCTTACTAACCGGACAGACCTTGTAGTGTCTTAGCAGTACAAGGAAGACAAAACGAATATGTAGTATCATTATTTTGTAGTTTTCTTCTTTGAAAATGTATTATAATTAAATATTTTCTGTATCTAATTTTTAAGTAGTTTTTCAATTTGTTTACTCATCATTTATTATGTTTCCATTTTGCAATTTGGTCTACCTCGCCGAACTATTAATATAAGGCGATGTTAACAAAATTTAGTTGCAATCTGAAATTTCTTCCAAATAAGTTCTAAAATAAATAGTATCTTTATATTAGTTTCCAATAACGACAGTGAAAAGATTTGAAACCATTAATTCTTGTTTTCCAACAATATACCAATAGAGTGAAAGAGCTTGAACAAAAGGGAAATCTGATAAGCCATTTACGTTCATCCAAAATAATTTATTTTCGCATTAAAGACTTTTTCAATAATTTTGCTAACTTCAATTTAAAATTACAAAGTTAATAGACTATTTGGTTACATTTGTCTTGTTACGGTATAGCGTGAAAAACACGGATAATAATCACTTTATAGTAAAATTTAGTTCACGAACGCAACATCATTTTCGAGTAATCACTGTCGTTTACTGCCGCTAAAATTGCGCAAATAGCCATTGCGGTTCTAAAATTCACCTTAACACGCTATCCACGACCCATTTTACAACCTCATATGCAATTCATTCCGCTACTCTTGGTAAATACGTGGATTTTCTTTTCATTAGGAAGTGACGGTATTGTTAAAGGTGTACGCTATTAATACTTTTTAGAGTCTCAATCTCTCGTACGACGAAATTGATTATGAGAACTCCAAAATGATGATGAGGTGTTTAGGATACCCATTAGGGAAGACCGGGTGTAACTGATCAACACTTTACAGATTTATTTATATAAATATAATTTTATTTTTAAGCTACACATTTAAATAAAATTTAATATTAATCTTCAACTGATTACCTTAAATAAGTTTCAGAATTAGTGTTCTAACTTTAAAATAATGATTATAATGAGGAGTCCAATAGTTAATGAGTTAACAGGTTGATACAGTGGACTAAAATAAAGTAGGGTAAAAAACGATTAAATTTGTTTATTTTAAAAAGGTCAGAATAGTTTTTATTCAGTCAGATAAACATGGGTCAAAATTGTGGTTCTTGATCTTTGCGTAGTCAGACACACCTTCCTTATGTTATCACGGTATCAACTCAATCTGAACGACACCTTTAGAATAATCCTATAACTACGCGAAGTGAATAGGAGAGTAACCCTCAAGTATGATTTAACATTATCACTTCCTATCTAAGACAATCTGAGATCACTTTATTTTTGAAATAAGTACTTTCAAATTAATCATGTTACGTCGAATGAAAATGGTAGACGGGACCGGGATTCGAACCCGGGACCTTGAGCTCTACGCGCTCATGCGCTTACCGACTGCGCCATCCCGCTCGCCTCTCGGGTCCGTCCATCATTCTCATTCGACGTAACATGATTAATCTGTTACCTGGCGGTGAGGTTCACCGCAATCTAAGAGATTTCTATATAAGTACTTTCAACTATGAAAGTGAGTTTTTCAGTCACAAATAACAAACAAAGCGTACCATTTGTTTTGACGCACGTGTGAGGACCAACTATACGCGGTCTCCCCACCACAAAAAAACATTTAATAATAGCATTCCAGAAGAGAACAGAAATAAATAAATTCGTGGTCTCATCAATAGAGTTCATTATTTTTTATTTTCCAATTATACAGTATGTATAATGAAAGTTTAGTAATCGGTCGAAAAAAATTCGAGATCTTTCAGGCTGTCTCCAGGAGAGTATATTTTAAAATTTTCCGATGCTGTTCAATGTCGCATGTGTGTATTTGTGTATGAGTGAAGAATTTTGTTCATCCGATAACTGACGAACAAATTAATGAAATCAAACCAAAGAAGAGAATTAACTTTTAATGCATTGGGAATAGAAGCCTATTTATGGACAGATCATTCCTACTTCATTTACACACCGTACTCCACTTCCGGATTCTTAAAACTCAAAATTTTGAAGAAATGAATATGCACAGTTTTATTGTATTTTAAATTGTGCGTACAGATTTCTTAACAGCATTTCCGAACGTCGCACCGTATTTGATACACGGTTACGCAAAAAATGGTTATTACTTTCCAATTATTCATTTTTTTTGGTATGGTGAGGTTTGCTTCAAACAAAGCACATTTTTAAGTGAATGATAATTTAGAAAGAAAGACTTTGACTTCCAGAGAACCCGAAAGAAAGGAATCGACATTCTTGTGAAAGAAAAAACAGATAAAATCCTTAGCCGAGAGGGCGCAAAGAATCACGCAGAAGCTATCATAACAATACCACTGACCGTAGGATATGGCAGTTCAGAAAGATGGGGTGCAATGAAACACGCAGACCCTAGAATGTGGCTGTTCAGGACAAAAGAATATGTCGTGTATGTTGTCCTTAGTAAAAGTGAGCACATGTAGAGAACTTGATTCCCATCACTCGTTTCTTTCGGTGGTGACAAAAGCTTCTTGGATCCAGCACCGGTTAGTGATGACAACAATTCCTTGATCTCTATTTAAAAACATTGTAATACAGCTAATTACAGCCACAGCGATAAAAGTCAGCTTCCTATATTTCCATACTTCAATAAACTTACAAAAAAAATCGAATACACCATTTAGCGGGTAAATTTGTACATGCGATTACTCTATAGTTCATAATCATCGTATTGGTTTCAAGAATGTGGTCGTAAAATTTTGTGAAAACCTGAATAGTTGATTTACGCGTAGTTGCTTTCTACATAAGGGTATACGACAAAAACTGAGATTACAAAATCTATGCTTAATAAATGGATTCATATCAGCTCATAAATGGAGAAATATCAGGTAGATATTCAATACTGGAGATTCAATAGTAGAGATGACAATATGTTTAGAACATTCACCATGGTTCAAACTTGTGTAACTAATCTTCCAATATCTAAACTTTCTTTCAGCCTTTAGTTAGATGACACAAATAATAATTTGTAGCTCAAGTCTAGAACTTTCCACGTATCATTCCCAGATTGAATGAAGCACAGATTGTGGCGATGTAAACAGTCAAATCCGCTTACTTGTTGACCAGCTCTATCCAACAACAGTTTATACGGTATGTTCACGTGAACAAACTATTAAATCTTTAGATAAAGTCTTTGGACGTTGTGTAAAGTATAAAAATGTGAAGTGACTAATAAATCGTGTCTGTAAATAAAAGGAGGTTCATTTTATTTTTAATTATAAAATTTCTACAGTCTTAGTTACAATATGAAAAATGATACAGAATATAGCGAAGTATCTATGTTAAAATTGTTTAAGATTTGTTATAATAATCATTGAAATATTTTGCCAAATAGTATAAAAGATCAGGGTATATTCACAGAAAAGGTAAGAACGAATTAAATACAACCTTCAGAATTCCACGTATAGAAGGTTCTCACTTTAAAACAAATAAATAAAGTCATATTTCATTCTTCGAAAGATTTCAATATTTTTTTTTTTTTATATATTTTTGTAATGATATTATATGTGCAGCACATGAATTCAAGACACGAAAATACTTACTCCATGTAAAGACACAACAAATATATCCCAGATGATAATACCACCCAATTCATAAGCTTTCTTCTCGCGCTACTGTAATTATTGACTCAAGAATCCTGTGACGCTTTAACATTTTCTCATCACCGCGCATAGAAGAGAGAGTTCATGGTGTGAGCGCTTTTCGGATATATACCAACGCGCGATGCGTGGGGTCTGCTCAAGCCAGTCAGTCAGCCATCGATCCGCTGTCTATACCGTTGTGTGACGCTGCCACCCGACGCGGCCCGGTTGTCTACTGAGCTGTGCGATGCCAGAGGAGAGAGAGCTGCCTGTGTGTGTTTCTGCTTTCACGTATTCCGAGCGCCCGCCTCTGGACTTCATTTTTCTCGGGAGGTGAATTTTCGAGTCCGGAAATGCGTGCATTGAAATACTTGCGTTACGAAAATATTAATCATCCCCACGAATAAAAAATGAGACAGCGAAGAGGTTCACTCCCTGCTACTAATTAGAAAAATAAATATTTATAAACAAGTTAATAATTTTTTCAATTAAACTGATCTTTTAATAATGAATAGGCGTATAAAATATTGATTTACCATTTAAAATATTAGGAAACATTTCTGGCGTATGTGCTGCTACAAGAGTGAAACTCGTAATTTTCAAATATTTTATGATTTAAACGCTTGAGTGCCATTCCCAAAAGAGATAACACTTAGACCTATGAGTTATTATACCTCTTATATTTTTACTAAGAATAGACAAAACGTAATTTTAGTCGTAAAATGAAAATTAATAATGGAAAATTTTCTTTCAAAATCTTCATATATAAAAAAAATTTACTTTATTAATATAATAATACGGCACGAGTCTGATCACGTGGAAGACAACAAACTATTCTCCGGAAACAAGCAATAATTTATTCTCCAGAAGCAAGCAAGGAACCATCTCATCAATTCAGATCAAGGGCCCCATGGCAGAGGCAGATTGAAAATTTCAGCACATTTCTGGGATAATAATAAAAATAGTTAGATAAGTGTCATAATTTCAACAGAATACCAACAAATTTGTATTTATCGAAAAAAAAAAATAATTCAGAAGTAGGTAATATTTTCAAAATATTGATTATTCGGAACATATAAAATCATTACTATTAAAATAAAACTAAAATCGAAATTAACTAATACAATAGACCGCCTCTCCTGGGCAACAGCCTCGGGAGCCTGTATCTACCTGTCCCCGTCCGAAGGAAAACCCGAAGAAATCCCAGGGCAGCATTTTGTCTTCTGTAATAAGCGTGAAGAAATTTTTGAGAAATAAAGGAATACTTGAAATTTGGTTATAGCAAAACTTTAAAAACTGGTGAGTATTTGAGATACTTTACTAAAACGTAGCGTTCATTTGTAAACCTAATATAACCCGTGACATGTCATGTGGAGTGGAATTACCCGTACTACACTGGTAGTGCAAAAATATAAGTAGAATATGTGGAACAAAATGTTATCCTGAAAGAGAAAAGCGGTTTCAACATGTTATTTAAGAATAATGAGCCTGGCGTTCTGCAATGGAATCTCACTTTCGTGTCTGTGAAACAAATATCTCGCTCCGGTATAATCAACTCATTCACGGGTGTTGCTGACTCAGCTTTTTCTATATGTTGAATGTGTAATTCAGCATTTTGTTTCCTCGTTTTCACTAAAAGGAAGATTAATTCTTTTATTCAACTTCCTCATTAAATCTAAATCATCATCATCGTCATAAAAATTACCATCGTGGTCTCATCATTCTTTAACATGAAAATAACATCTCGTCTTCCTCATTATTAAAATACATCGTAAGCAAAGCAGAATCTCGTGAAAGAATTTCAGTCATGTCGGTATAAAAAAAGATCTGGATCAGTATATAGTGACGTCGAGGATTTCGAAAATATTCCTCTCACAAGGTGGAATATATTTTTCGTTTTATAAATGCTTGTTGTGAAAGTGGAGCTTTCTGGGAATGATTTACCTCCTCATAAATTACACTCATTGAACAATTTAAGATATTCTTTCAATTTAATAGATCAAGATGTGTATAAGNATATTCCTACAATTTTGACTACTGTGACGTTCTTTTCACGGATATGAGTATTAGTCTCGCAAACAAACTTCAGCTTATTCAGAATGCTTGTATTTGATACGTTTAAAATTTAAGAAAATTTGACCACTTTTCGGGCATCTATCACTCAAATAAGATTTTACCAATACACAGTAGGTGTAAATTACAGTCTTGCATAGCTTTACCAAATACTATGTACGAACATTCCTTCATACTTATTTGAGCGTTAAATTTTTTTAAACTCTTTACGCCTTCAGGAGTCAAAACTTGTTTGTGTACCCAAACACAAGCAAGGCTTTTACAATAACTCTTTTACCGTACGAGTAGCTAGGATGTGGAATTTTCTCCCTATTACTATCAGGAATAGTTCTCTAACATACTCTTTTAAGAAACAGGTTCTTACCACATGTCTCTCGGAATCTCTCTGAAAATAGCTGGTTTGTCCTGGCAAAGATTAAGATAGAAATTCAATAAAACTCTCGTGATAAAATAGATCTAATGTATTGTCATTTTTGTATTTATTTATTTTTTAAATCATAGAAATTATTTATTTTTGTTATGTAGTGTACATTATTTTGAATGTTCCCTAATAATAAATTAATCTTATTATTTAACCATAATATGATTGAAAAACTATTAAATATGTATTAAACAATATAACTTATTTGGTTAGTCCTAATATTAAACTGCAATTCAATATAAATAAAAAAGTTATATGTTACAATTACTACTGTACAATAATAAATTTAGATATGTTATTATGAAAATTTATGAAAATAATATCTGATAATTTATGATAAACATGTTATGAAGATTTAAAGTCATAAATTTGTAAGTTTTTATTTTGTAATTTAAAATGTAATGTAATATTCTTCGCGATAAGTTGTAATATTATATTGTAAACAATGAATTTTCCGTTTTACTTAATGAGTTATCTTTGTAGTATATTATCTAATATTTGTTCGGCCATCAGCATATCATCCTAATTGAGTTTTTTCTGGGTTTTCCTCAATTGCTTAATGTTAACACTGGGATGATCCGTAGTTTGATCCCCAGAGTAGGGTAATTTTCTAGTCCTCCCTTTTCGTGGAATAATTTATGTTTATGTATATATTAATGTATGTATTGTTGTTAATGTATGTATTGTTATTGATGTTTTATTATCATGTATTATTTTTTTGACGGTGGTAAGGGGGAAGAGCAGGCCTTATGGCTTGAGCCTAACAACGAAATAATAGTTTAATATTATTATTATTATTATTATATGAACCCTTATGCAACTCATCTTTTATTTCTTTCGTAAGATACGCAATGCTAATACAAGTTAGGAAGAAAATTTCATTCAATGGATTTAAACTACTTTAATTAGATGCAATAATACGAAACGAGTTAAAATTTGAATATAGATACACGCCCCCTGTGCTCCGGTCAAGAGAGACTTGGTAGCTACTGCCAAGCACTTTTTAAAGTGAACCTTTCATGTAGTTTTGACCTACTTCTTTGCTTTACTCCGGAGACAGGTGGATATCTGAAATGTATCCCACCGGAACATTAATACGCACTTCCTTAATTCAAAGGAAGCAATTTCCGGTGATCCTGTCACTGACTGACTCAATCTAAAATGGTACATTTACAGAAGTGAATACAGCTTGTTACTGTAACACTGAAAGTGATACTTGGTATAATAATATGCAGGACACAAATGTATTATCGTCTCAGTGACTTCGAAGCACTCCCAGGAAAAGACGCTTCAACTACGAATGCGTGAATACCAGTGTCGGTGAGGAGGCTTGCGACCATCGCAAAGGAAGCGAGACTCGATTAAAAGAAGAGAAGCACAATAGATCAACACTGGTCGCAGTGCATTGGGCGTACATTGTCTCCTCTTGTAGTGAGGTGATCGAGTCTAAGGAAATAGAAAATGCTCAGAGAGAGTAGTAGTGGTGAAGTGTGCATGATTGTTCACAGCAATCCTATTTTGGTTATTTTTTTAATAGTCATTAGTTTCTTTTAATTATGTTATAGCAACTACTTTTACATTAATGGTATAGGAGAAGCAATGGCATGTATATATTGAGTGTGTTTCTGTAACTGTTTGTAAGTGAAAATGTGTTTGTGTACATATGTGAATATACATACATATGAGCCTCATGTAGATAATTAACTTCTTAAATCTAATTTCCTTCTCCTTGTAACCTTGTGTTGTCACTTTCTTGTCATGTTATATCAAGTGTGTGTATTTTATAGATAATTGGGCGATGATTTGTTTCTTAACCTCGTATTATTGTATTAGGTAGGTATTCTTTCTATCTGCCACGGAGCATTGCTCACTAGCAGACTAATAAATTATTATTATTTCAATTATTATTATTATTATTAACAATGTGTAAGTAATACACAATGTAAGACACCCCCCCCCAGGGGACTTACATCTAGTAAGTACGTGTTTGGCAAACACGGGGACCCGAGCTGTCTGGCATTACTTCCACTTACTTGTGAAAGGCTCCTTCCTTTCTCTTGTTGACCTACCTTGGTCACCTCTTGTTCTTTTCGATCCCGACGCTATTAGGCTACGATATCTTTCATTTTTTGTAATGTTTTGATACATGTTTTGACATATGTTTTGATATATTGTAATTCAGGAGAATATGGTGGAGTCATTCGTTTTGATATATTGTAATTCAGGAGAGTGGGTATGGTTGAGTCATTCGGCGAGTCCCACACGCGGGGAGAGTCATGTTGGCTCTCCTTAGTGCGTAACTGCATTTTCCCTACCTGTACAGAATTTTAGGGCTCTAATGACCTCGATGTCGACGAGCCGTAAAGCCCCACAAAAAAAGTAAGATACAAATGTAAAAAATTGAAAATATACATGAAACGTTTTTTCTCTCCTTTCATTGGAGGAATGGGGATGAATCGAGATTGTTTCAAAATTAAAACAAAATAAACTTCGTTATATACAGCCTCGTTGTAAGATTAAAACAAATCGTACGTATTAAAGATAATACAATATAATACTATACAAAAATTTACAAGTACATCGAAAAACGTACACCTAGAAGAATATATGATGTATTCCTATATTGAAAGAAGAATTATGTGGAAATAATATAAGAGGATAATGTAAAGTAATAATGGTAATGATAAATTCCTAAATGAAGATAGAAATATAAATTTCACAGTTTTATCTTGTAATTGTTGCCGTTTACATATCCAACTGCTGCTTAGAGACATGTTTGCAAATTTGAAACGTTAAGCAGGGTACAATAATCATTGAAACCCAATTTCTGTAGTGGATCTGTGTATAAAGCTCCTGTGTTACGTTTTCCGCAATAATCCCTCGACACATTGAAATGGAAACGAATCATCTATATTTGCGCTAAAGATACTGTGATTACATTGGGCAACATTGGGATACAGTTATTCAGTTTACAGTGGACAGAATTCTCTCTCTTTTATGAATAACACGCAATTTTAAGTCAGTATGAGAACGATGTACAGTAATATCAAATAAAAGAAATTAGTAAGTTTTAAACAGAGTATTTTAAACTTTCCAAGAATCTATTGAGCAAATCAGAAACTTTTATCACTAAAATGGTAGTTGACGCGTCCTCATATTATCCAATATACGTTTAAAAAGTATAGTACTTATGAAAAGTGTCGAATTCAAGAAATGATAGTCTTCACACATTCTATAATCGATTAGTCTTAATATTATTCATTCCATAGATACCCGGGAAAGAAAGATAATAGTGTTGTTGTTTTTTACTCGCGTTCTTTTCTGTTCGTTCTTTGATATGAAGTAACGCTGATTGTTGGTTAATCGCCGAACACCAGTTGTAGCTTCGTTCTGACACTCCGCCTCGGTCTGAAATTAATTGAAACTTGCGCGCGCAAATGACACTGAATATTTAGTAGCTCTGCGTCATTAGTAATCGCATTCATTAAATACTGAAATTCACGAAAGCATACATGACCAACAAGCAAGCATTCATGCAAGTGCTCACAAATCCTCTCATCACGGCAAAATTGCATGTTCTATCTCTAGGATAAACCTTTATGTTCAAGTCTTTGTTTTCTTTGATTTATAATGCATATGAGTTTCTTACTAATAAAAAAACGACTAGTATTACACGCGAAAAATATACTATATTCAATTCAATACTGGTGTCATAATCCATACTAATATATAAATGGGTAACGCGAAAGTTTGTCTGTCTCTTTGCTACGCGACGACAACTAAATCACTCAATCGATTGCGATGAAATTTGGCAAGGAAATAATTTAGGTGTCCAGGATGAACATAGTTTAAGTTTCATTTTTGAAATGTGTGATTAGAAAGAAATGACTTTTGACGATAAATATCGATAAAATCGGGGAAAAAGAGACCTATATTTGCTTACGCTGCGTGAACAGTTAGAGATAGTAGACAACTATGAATGGTAATATTGTTTGCCTCAAAGAGTTCTACAAAAAAGTCCGCGACAGCGTATGTCTGTGGACAAAAATTAACCTAAATTATCGAAAAACCGATATTCAAATTAGAATTGTTAAAATTTAAGAGAGCAATTTAAGAAGGAAAAAATTAATCATCAAATTTAATGGATTATTTGTTTCGTGCATTTACAATATTAAAAAAATATTTAAATTGTAAAATTTCGACAAATAGTTTAGATTTTATAAGAATTTTAATGAAATGGAGCAGCCGCGTCATGCCTCAGAAGCCAAAATTCGACCGGTGCTATTCCCGCGAGATGCTGTAGTTATACAGTCACGTTTTGTATTATATTTGTATAATTATGATTTTGAAAAAATAGGATAATGTGCATGTTTTTAAAAACCAATAAGTAAAAATATTTTGATCTCACAATTTAGAGAGAGTCTGTTTTTTTTTCCGGAGTAAAAGAAAATTAGTCTAAGAAAAATTCCGGGCAACGGCGGGTAATAAGCTAGTAGTTTAATATGTNTTCGAAATATTCTTAAGCCTTTAAATGCGGACTCGGAACAAGGGAAGTCTCCTTGATGAAATAGACATCGCTCATTTTATTGATTTTCTTTGGTTACCATTCCAACTAGTTAGAACGATCTCAATCTATTTCATTCGAGGATTTGTTGACGCGCATAATTGTTTCCTTTTGGCTCCGATAGACTCAACATGAAGTTTATATCCAGATTAATTGCAATATATGTTTCTTTTCTGATATAAAATATTAACCGAGACTTTTGTCTATATACCTTTTAAACGTCCTCATATATCATCGACTGTATATATGATATCCTGGTATATATCCTAATTAGTATGTCACCCGTGGCAGAAAGGTTCTCTCTCAACGCAATTCCAATGTCGCAGAAACATTAATAGTGACCTTTTAAATAAATAACAAACAGTATCATTGAAATACGAGTCAACTATTCTAATTTTCAGTTAAATTTTCAAATTCACGATTTTGTAGAATAGTTTACAAAATTATGATACACTCTACTATAAACAGTTTTTCATAGATCCAGACATTTCTATTTCACTTAAGTTATTCACATAACTATTAACATTACGTTCATGAAATTGTCACATAATAATTATTAAAAAGCATTCAACATTGGGGAAAAAAACATTGAATTATTTTTTTACATTAGTTTGTTTCCTGTCGTGTTCTCGTCTCTCGACATTCAACAACACCGACAGCGGTGGACTAGTGGTAGTGTATTCGCTTTCACGATTTCGCTGAACGGTAGAGTGTGGGTTCAAACCCCGCTCGGCCAAATTAGGTGAGGTTTTCAGCTGGGGTTTCCCTCACGTACTCCAGACAAATGTCGGCTCGGTACCATACGTTTCCTGGTAACCTCACATCTCTCCTTTCCAATTCCCTCTCCCAAGTTCAATGGTTAGGAGGAAGACCAGGTATAATGGCCTGAACCTCGCCAGAAAGGCATAAATAAATAAACATCAGTTTTAGCTTATTTTCCATTTGTATAGTTCCCTTTATTCTTATCATCTACGTCTCTTTATATCATTTTCTTCCATGTTCTTTTCTGTCACTAATAACATGTGTCCGTCCCTAACAACAATGAGGTGGGTGAGCATTATTCGAAGGAAAAACCACCGAGGGAAAACCGTTGGTTTATTCATACGATATACTTGTTAGTTAAAATACTGAATTACACATCAAAAGTTGCATCCAAAACTCATTCGTACATGAAAGAGTGAAAAAGTTACTTAAAAATGTATATTAATAAAATGTATTCTCTTGTCATCAAACTGACTCCAAGTGATGTGAAATCAACTTCCAGGTATTGGGATTTATAGTAAACAAGTCAATTTGTAAATGATATCTATTATTTAACATCATTTCTCTGGGGAAGAGCTTTTTTCCAACTGTTTGTTGTATGCTGTTCCTTCACGTGTATTTGTTCAGGTTGAAAATTTCATACAGATGGGAATCAGAAACGTTTCAAATCAAATAAAACAATCATAACAAAAGACTCAATAAATTACTATGCATTGTGTAGTGCATCATTTAGTTGAGCCTCTGTATTGTAAATCCAAAATATCCCTCGCAATTGAAACTATAAAACCAACTTCAACGTTGATAAACGTGACAGAAATATGTTTTTATACACTTTCGATAAATTATCATTGAAAACAAAAAAGAATATACTTTATCGCATCTATTGTTTTTATTGTTACGTAACATGTTAAATAGTAGTAAGAATGATATTTTTTTCTCGACGTTTTGTACATACGTATTTTGTAAGAGTGTGGAAAGGGCAGTTTTCAAACGCAACAAAACGATGTTTTAAGCATTGTGTTGATCGGTGCCAGTAACAGATGTCAGCTACAGAGTAAGTCTAATCATCGATGTGTATTCGGACAGGGAATCGCTTTCAATACACTACAGACGAAAACACTGCACACCACCCGCTGAGATTCTGCCAATGTCACTGCTTTGCATTCACGGACAGGACGTACACAGAATGCTTTATACGAGCAGATGATGAACGTAGGAGGGGCAACGAATTTTTTTATTATGAGTGACAATACATGCCATTCATATATGGGACTTGAAGTGTATTAATAAGACTTTCTTATTTACAACGCTTTATTAATAACATATGAAAATAGTCTTTGCATTTCATTTCTCTATTAGTTTAAGTTAGTTTTGTTATTCATTTAGTTTAATGACTTAATAAAAGGAAGGTTTGTATTTATAGGTTCAATGAATGAAGTATTGAAGCAATTCAGCCACGATGTAAACACACTATCCTCGCTTTTATCTGCACCAGGCCTTTTCGATTGTATGACAGCAATCATTAGTGATGTTACAATAAATTACAGTAGGATCACAATTCTTTATAAGAATCGATAAATTGTAATTTTTTGATCATATAGTAAATAAAATAACGAATTAAAAATAATAAATGAAATTAAATAAATAGTAAGTTAAAATGATATAAAATGCAAGATAAATAATTTACACAAGTATTTAATTGAAACTATAATATTGGACAGTAAATAGAAACAAAATAAAATTCCATTAAGTGGCAATACTACATATACAAACAATTTTAAAGAGTATAATCATAATGATAATAGTATTTATATTTCTGTAAGTGAGTAATGCTTGGTGGCAGATAAAAACATAAGAAAGTATACATAATAGCATACTAAATATAAAAAAATGACTCTCAAATACCTACAATCACACACACAAGGTGTAAAACTGATGAGGAAACGAGACCAGCAGGAAACGACAAGAAAGAAATTACCTTTAAAATGAGATACTAAATAAAAAAATATTTAAGTAAATAACTTTATGTAAGCATTGAAACTAAATAACATATATTTAGGAGAAAACAACAACAAACGTAGCATGATAAATTAAACATCATTTGTATGTTGCTCATAGTTTCAATGTTATAAAGCTTTTTCGGTTGCATAGCAGCCATCGTCAGTAACATACACTGAAAATATATAAATACATGAAAATGACAATAATTGAAACATAAAAGCATAACATGAAAGTATACAATAATTGAGATGTAAAAACTATAGAAATAAGTTCATTCTTCATTGTTCTTTCTTCCGTTCAATAATTTTTACACTGCTTTTATGTTCCAATTATTGTCATTTTCATGTATATATATATATGTGTATATATGTATGTGTATGTGTGTATATATATATATATATATATATATATATATAAACATACCGAACAAACATAGAGATAATATTTATATTGGCATTATCTTATAAGTACGTATTTTTAAAGAGTGATATAGTTCTGTTCATAAGCTTAAACCATAATAATATGTGATTTCTAAATGTGCAAGCATTTTTACATCCAACAAATAATTAACGTTGCAATATACAGAATATTTTGAGTTTACGTCGTGTAACTCGTGATTTCCTCCTTCATTTGACGTTTCATTTGTTAATGCGTTCACTATCCGTCAGGAGGAAGAGAAATTCATTATTCCTCGGGCCACTTAGACAAACAGATCAATACATCTCCTAACACCACGGCTTGAACTACGATCATTGGCTTATGAGACAATACGATCCTACAGTTCGCATATTCAAGTCAAGAGCTGTTCATTGCACTGGGGCATCATAAGTTTATAAACCAGCGCAGGGGTGTTACAGCGTACGTCAATCCAAGACTTTCCCTCCTTGTGGCCCGTTTTCCTACTGCCCTGTCACCACATAACATCCACAGCTTGACTTATCTCAAAAACAAACTATGTAGTTTATTTTTGTTTTCATATAAATTTGTTGAAAATATTAATTTGAGAATCATTCATACTCGAAATTATATTTCATTTGGTTCAAGATATTTTCAATTCTGCCTCTGATAAATGGATTGTTAAATAAGAACGAAAAAAAATAGGAAAACTGATCTGATTTTTCTCTCAGTCCCTTGAGCCAACGTTGAAAAAAGGTGTCGAGAATTTTCCCTGCTAAGCGCAATAACATGATATGACTTCGTATTTCAATAATATGTATTTTTATTAGTTTGTAGTAGTATATATTTTTAAAAATTGTTAAAATAAAACTATTTTACAATCTCATTCAATATACCTCAAATTTTTCCTTAATGTATAAAGACATCGATATGTGGTTTTCACTGAGATAAGTTGTGAAATGGAAATTATATGTCGTATTTTCTAACTCCAAAGATATTGACACTTTTATTGCTTTTTAGATGAAAGTTTGGGTTCATTCTGCACCAATACCCGAGCTGAGTCTGGCATTACTTCCACTTACTTGTGCGAGGCTCCTTCCTTTCTCTTTTCTGACCTCCTTTCGTCTCCACTTGTTCTTTTCGATCCCGACGCTATTAAGGCTAGGGTATCTTTCATTTTCCACATCCCTCTCATTTTTTGTCCTACCCCTCATTTTTTGTCCCCCTTATTCTTTGTCCCCCCTCATGTTATGCCCTTCCTCATGTTATGCCCCCTCTCATTTTTTTCCCTCCCCTCCATTTGATGTTTTGATGTATGTTGTGAGATATGTTTTGGTGTGTTGTAGATCAGGAGGGCTTTTAGTGGTTAGGGTTGTATCATTCGGCGAGTCCCACACGCGGGGAGAGTCATGTTGGCTCTCCCTAGTGCGTAACTGCATTTTCCCTACCTGTACAAGTTTTTCGGGCTCCAATGACCTTTGATGTCGACATGAGCCGTAAAGCCTCACAAAAAAAAGTGCACCAAGAAACCCAAGAAAAGACAGATCTAAAGATCCAACATGTATTTAAACTTAAAACAGTAGTGAAAAGCTCAATCAATAATGAAAAGTGTCTGTATGTAATGAATAGTAAGAGAACTTGACTCACTCCGTGGGGAGGTCTTCTGACACTTTTATAACGCGGTCATTATCTTTAACATCGTCAAATGTTCAACCTTGGGCGATGCTACTTTGCTACTCTCGTTTGATGAATTTAAATAAATGCTATATCTTTGTTTATTCTTTAAGCAGGCTTTCACTAGTGCTAAAATGACTCTCTTTAAAAAATGTCGTTATTATTGAAGTTTACACTCCTGTCTTTATATGTTTAGGATCATTTGAGGTTAATGTTGGAAGCTTTAATAGATGATTTTCACCTCACTCTTGCATATAAACCTGTACAAGTTATTAGAACAAAATATCTGCCAAATATTTTCGCGTGGATGAGACTGAATTTATTCTAAGTATACTACCAAACTGCATGAGATGATCCAAATTCATCTGCTGTATATTCATTTTTAATCCAAATTCATCCAAATTTAGCCTCTTAAGTCAGAATATATGTATGTATGTATGAATATATGGCACCACTTCTCTTTCTTCTATATATTCACACCATAATGCACAATACAGTGTCCCGAACAAACATCGGCATAAACATCTGCCATCGAAGTGATTCAAATCTATTCTGCAAGCGAAATCTCAAAGCCAAAACCAAAGTAAGTCACAGCAAAATTCAAGAATTGATGTTTGCGGATGATTGTGCCCTCATTGCAAGCACAGCTGAAGATCTACAAATACTTCTAAATACATTCGTAAAAGCAGCAGATGAATTTGGATTAAAAATGAATATACAGGAGACAGAGATAATGTTTGTAAATTGTCAACCTCAAAATATATATTTCTTGATTTACAGTGCTCTTATTATAGACAACACTTTATATTGGACGTATAAAACACTTCAGTTCATGACTTTACATAACGTTTCGGGGAGATGTCTTCCCCATCTTCAGATGTATCAGGCTTCTTTTGACGCTTATTGTCAAGTCCTTTGTGTGGATAGCATTGCATACATTGTCTTGCTGAAAATGTATATGTTGAAAATTCCGTTAGATATAATATAGAAAAAAACACTTCCCCATAACATGTTATTTCATTATAAAAATCTTTCATTATTAAAATTTAAATTGTTAAAACAGTTGAAACAGTTAAAAGTACAAACCTGGATTTTTCAGCTTTGTCCGATTTAACAGCTCTGGAATTTATCCTGTGGGACTACATGAAGAGTATTGTTTACGAGACCCCTGTGTAGTCATAGGACGATCTCCTTGCCCGTGTAATGGCTGCAGCGGTGGTCATTCAGATTACTACAGGACTTTTAAACCGTGTGTATGTGAACATTGTTGCAGGTTCACACTTTGTGCGACGAAACTCGTGGTCGCCACTTCGAGCTTAAGTTGTAGTTCACGCAGGTACGAATTGGTGATGCACGAGCGGCGTATCCTTTGACGTTATTTCAAACTCGTTTATCTTCCAAATGGCGCATTTCCAAATTATTACCAAATATTACTACTCTGAGTCCTCTCTACAATACCTGTAACTGTGTAACAGGAATTCAGAATCAACCTGTACATAAAAAGACACTTCAGTCTTTGTTTCCACAAAGTGTTTTCTGAGTGGGAAATTAAAATTATCACTCCCTTAAGAACATTTTATAATTGGCTCCAATTTGCTAAATTTGAGGAAACATTCATTTTAATACAAACCTTTATCTTTCTTGAATATCTATAATAAATCATAACCTATCATTTTAAATTAAATGCACATGTAATTATGATTGTTAAGACGACTGATTTTTGTCACATGAATCTGAAGCCTCTAATATTAAAATGAACTTAATAAAATTATTCTTACATAAATGAAACAAAATAATTTATGAATGGTGTAAATAAAAAAACTTACTAACTTCTGAAGATCTGGCTGTATTTCAGTTCTCTTTCACTGCTTAATAACATCATCATACTAATACAAAATTATGTAATTATATGTGGTCTACATGAGAACTTCAGGATTTAACGGTGGGGGTGCAATTATGGTAAAGTATCAACTAGTAAGCATTCCAGATAAGGTTACTTTGTACAGATATTAACGTACTTGGAAGATAGGTTATAACAGAACGATGGCAAGTTAATAAATAAACCTCTAAAATTTTCCCAATGGAACTCCCAGAACGTTGCCTCAATAATATATTTTAATCATTGACTCATTTTATTTATTTCAAGAACTTAATTTAAAAAATTAAAATTCCAAATAAATTGTATGCCATTTCAGTATCGTCTTTAACAGGCTGCAGGACCTACTTGAAACTTAATTCGTTTGGTTCGTAAGCCTATAGAAAATCGGAACCACTGTTTGTAAATGTTATTGAACAGTTTGGATATCGACTCTGTGAATCCTTGGTAGAGACTGAACTTCATATGCGTGACACTAAATCACTCACTTCCATTACGGCTTAAGATGAACTCACTCCATATTCGAAAGATCTCTCATAAACAAGTGACTAACGAATCCGCTTGATGAAAGGTGACAACACGTGCGTGTAAAGTGATTGCCGACCCCTGAGCCGCGACTCATCTCGCATTCGAAAGGCATGTTGAGCAAGGGAGATGAAACGCGAATGAATATGCTATGGTGCATATGAAGCTTGGCGCAGAGCTAAGTGCGCGTTTCGACCGTTCGCACTGCCCCTCCACCCGTGACATTCGTCCATTCCGAACCCGCGAGCGTGTTGCCTTAATGTTTGACGGACAGAGTCACCTCGTCACAGTGGAGGGAAACACGAACGTATGATTCGACATGCCGCATCAACAAAAGTTACAGGAATCGTAAACGAGTTAATTAACAGTTAGTTCAAAATATTTTTCAAATTAAGTATCAGAAAAATAATATAATTTTTCAAAAGTAACTTTATTTTTAAAATACGTATGTACAAAAACTGTGAGGGAGAATCCTTTGTTACATTTATGTTGTAGCGAGGTAAGAGATATCTTTCGGTCAGATGAAAATGGCGACGAGCCGGGAATCGAACCCGGGATGGTGTACAGTTGTAGCGGGTGTAGCGAGGTAAGATTTCGAAGGACGAAAAATGAAGGAGGAAGAGATGGGAGATGAGAGATAGACCTACCAACAAAATAAATTAATAACATAAGAATTCAACAAGTTAAAAACCATGAAATAGGCGTTGTATTTGAATCAACCTGTGAGATATCAGGAAATAATCCATGGATGTCCAACTATTAAGAACTGTCACTCATTTGCATAAAAGAGCATTGATTACACCTACTATTCACTTGACCCATGTTGCTGAATTTGACCAAATTTGCAACAACATATATCATTAGAGGGTTATTGAACCTTTGTAAGACAAAGATGTCAATATAGACAATATAAATATAACAATCATAATATACTATAGGACTAATAAAATTATCTGAAATAAACTTCCAGAAGTATATATGTTCCTGTAAAAGAGTAAGGAAAAATGTTTCCAAAACCATTATGATTAGTTTTTTTGACAAGAACGGTTAAAATTACATCCATGCCAGGTAGTCTAATATACTCAGAGAAGCTTTTGCACACGAACGTCTCTTTAAAGTTCATATAAATATTTATTTTATTTATCTCGTATTGAATGATAAAGGAAAGCAAGTTCAATGTTATCTAATATAGAAACAGTTTCAATAAATTTTGGCAAGTGTCATATTATTTTGACGTCACTATTTTACAAATAGTTATATAAAGGTAATAATTAGGATGCATCCATCAGTATACATTCAATTCTTGTAATATTTCACTACAACATAAAAATATTATAAATTTCAAAAATCCAAATTTTAATAATGGAATTTCGAACATAGTATCAATATGTAAATTAATATTTTACAACACAAATTGACTATAATCTCAACTAATTTAGTGTCACAAACAGGAGTTTCCATCTACTGTGCACAAACAACTCCTCTCCTACCATCCCTGTTGGCGCGATGGTCTCCGTGCAAATGCACTAGCGTCAGCAAGTAATGGAGACTCTTCCAATAATCATCTTGCGGTCTGATGACCCGCTCCGTGAAACCGCCGCCGTGTTGATCGCAGTTGGAAAGTTTGCAATGGGGACGATCTATGAGTCAGTTCATGAGTTATAAACCACTAATGACTTCGCTGAATTTTAATTTTGAGAGGTAATATGAGATTTATCACGGAATCCAATTTAAGTGAGCATTGTTTTCCATCTACGCTACCGTTCATTTTAGTCGCTCTCCTCATATATATCTGCATATTCTACGTCCCCAAAAAGATTCATATAGATATTCGTTACGAGTAAACGAAAAGCTAAAGCGTATAAAGAAAGAAAATATTTCAAACGTATACTTACAAACCACTTGGAACGTTTTAGCTTTGGCTTTCACATCAAAAACCCAGAAGACATTTTATTTATTCTGTATCCGTTGGATTGACCATTAATGAAGAGGAGATGAAGGTACCGCGGGGTAAAACAAAAAATGTTGAACAAAATTTTGTTGTTTGTTAAAATTGTCGACAGGGTTGACGAAAGACAGACACATGTTGATAACTGATGTGTGATAATTTTGATTTTCATCATCATCAGCTTGGATTATATTTTATAAATGTTGGACAAATAAAAAATCCTACATATAACTATAGTGTGTTCGTTTAGCATTATACTGCGGACAATCAATCAATATATGATTAATAATCTACTTAAAAATTTGTTTAATTGATTTATTTACCCTGCAAATGTCTAATTGAAAGTTATAAAAATTTAAGGAATGAAATATTTTTTATGGAACACATCATTGCGGCAACGACATGAGTTCAGAAACACATTTGTAAAATCCAAACTTTTCATCCAAACGCTACTATTTCGATTCAACTGTTATACCCGACTTACTCTTATATAATATTATTTAATTATTTTAATCTTTTTTTCTTTACTTCAATAATTTGTATTAACCGTTCTAGGTTAGCTGTAGCGATGTTCATTTGTAAATTTTTTTTAGGAAAATAGTTCAATTTTGCCAAACATTATTTCAGTATTGAATAAATTAAAATATTTACGCGGCTCACACAAAGATTCATCTTCGACACAGATATTTTTAACGAATGCTTCGTTTTTTTCCGCTGTATATCAGCTAATGAATGCAAAATGTCTGCAAGTTAGGTTTAT
>NNCF01126463.1:558635-607433 GCA_002313205.1 Laupala kohalensis
CTAACATAATTTTTTTGATCACGTACTCGAAACTTCCAGTATCATTGAACTACGGCATTGTGCCAATTATAATTGTATACGACAGCAGAAACGCCAGCAAGTGACAATGATTTAGGTAATCACATCTCAGTCTGTTGACCCGTACGACATCCTGCAGTGTTGCGCTATTGGAAACTTCGGAAGAAGGGGTTGATGGCTGTGACATACCGTATGGAAACAGTTTGGATGAGTTATAGCCTTCAACCAACTTACTACATTTAAATTCTCTCCGTAAATTCAGTGTAGTGTTAAATATCACCTTCAATCTTTCATTACCACACTTCGCAATAAATAATTGGTTTACAACATGCATCGCTATTGATTGCATTCTGATTCGTCTATCATGTCTGTGTTAAAAATCATAGCATTGCTTTTTTTTACTAAAAAAGGGTTGATTTTTTTAATTCAGCAATAACATCAGAACAGAAACATCAAAAGATAGTGAGAAAAACATTCCCACATTATTTCTACCTAAGCCACTAAAGAACGAAATGTAACTTTTTACATTTTATTTTTCATTTTTGAAAAATTTGTTTTTCAATCAGTAGTAAAACTGTATAGTCTCAAAAATTACGAGAATTGAAAAGTTTGTTCGTGGAAAACAAACTTCGATGAGTTATGCGTTAAGCTCCTTATTAATTTAGAAGACGGTTTGAGAACACAGAAATTGCAAATTCTTACTAAACTTCCCATCCATGCTAAGTTCCGAGTAAAAGGACTTTATTAGTAATTATTTTCATCACGATATAAAACCATTTAGCGAAAACCGAAATGCTCCAGGAGTGGAAAGTAGTAAACGCGAGTCTCTCAGAAGTAACGCGAAAATGATGCCTCTTCCTAGCATTTTTCCTACTGTGTCATCACGTCTGTTTCGATGATAGATGATGCAATGATTTTAGATATAACTGCATCATCTTGGCAATGCTAACCTTGTCACAGAATATTGATGATATTGATGTGATAAGTGATTTGGAAGGAAGATTGATAGCAGAATATTGAAATTAAGAAATGTAATTGGTGGTGGATATAGAGCATGTACGAAGAGCATTGCGAAGCTGGGTGTAGTTATACGCACACCTCCTCGTTGACGGGGACGGAAACACGACCATGATGCGTAGTGCTAATGTAAATATGAACAATAGTGAGAGTCCCTGTATTCCGAAATCTATGTAGACAAGGTTGCTGAGGCAGCCTAAATACGTAAATAAATAAATAAAAATAAAAGGAATGTAATTACGTCACGATCCGTTATTCAAAACTCATGGAGTAAAATTATAGGTAAGAATAATATAAATATTGTTGTAATGAAACTTCCGTACTTCGTGAGACACTACTTAGGATATAGTCTGGTTTCGTGTGTAGACACCGACCTTCTACCTGGATAACTGGGTTCGAATTCTCTTTGGGTCATGAGATTTTTACTTGTATCGCAACTTTGCGTATTCGGCTAAAAAGAAGTTCCGATTCTAAATGTGAACCAAAACCAAGAGATCGCAAAATACTCTCGAAAAGGAATTTCGTACAGATAAGTAACCGGTCTATTTGACCGTACGATATGAATAGTTTAGTTTCCTTTTACACCTCCAAGGAACGTTAATAGAAGATACATTGATTTCCATCACTTCATTGCCACGGTCAAGTTTCATGTAAAACCGAGTGACAAAGAGCGCGATATTGCTTTTAAGAACACAATTGAAATATACGATGTTACCGCATGTAGGATATGACTCCCTTTCCTACCGCATATCTTCGCCATTTAATATATCTGAAAGTCTTTTCAAAAAAGGAGATACTAGTTATACAGATACGTATATTTTATGTTGTATTACAAGTTATTCTTGGTATACATCAAACTCTTTCGATCTGTTTTGATAGCTGATATTAATTACAAAAACCACTATTTAATGTGTTTCATCATAGATTATATGCCCAACATTGATTGCAACTAATATAAACTTAAAACTTGGAAACTAGAGCCAATATTATACATTTATCAAATAAAGTAGCTCTATATTATTCTCCGTTACATGAAATGCACTTGATCAAAGTACTCAACGAGAATTGAAGACCAGTTGTTCAAAATAGATCCACGGACAAAATATTAGCATTCTGAAAGAAAATAACAAAGGGTTTTGAATCAAAACATGTTTTGTTTACTGTTGTTCGTTAATATCTGCCACTCGTTTGTAACAAAACAACTAGTAGACATACACATATGAATTCCAATATATAATAGCCGATGGTCGACGTTCCGTAAATCCAGTAGACAATTGCCATTGTAGTGCCGAGTCCAAGTTCCGTCGTGGCGCAATTTGCGGCGAGATCTGGTTCCAATGGGTGGTCCGTTACTGAAGCGCCTCGGTTGTGGTCTGTCTACCGCTGCACGCGGCGCAGCTTATAAGCGACCGCTTTCTCGTCGCTCGTAACCGCCGCCCGCCTCCTATTGGTGCGCGGTGACGTACCACGGCGCCGACATTACTTGCCGCGCCCAAGTTGGAGTTAGCGCTGTCTGCGGGTAATCTAGAAACTACTAGTTCCCGCGGTTTTCAAACTGCAGCGCATGCTGCATTTACCACGTAACAACAACTCCATTTCATAAATCACATATATCAACAATGTTATATATTATTGGTTGAAGTATACCCACAAATACTTCACTTCTTATACAAATTTTACGTTACGGTGCAAATAAAAAAAACTTTAACATTACAGTATTTTTACATATTTTCAGTAATAGGTAAATGAAATTAGTTTAACATGCACACACTATAGTCAATACTAAACTGCCCTGTTTAAAAATTGATTGAAACAATGTTGAAATATAAAATAAATTATTAAAATATGTTTAATTTCTACTAATATTATCTAACACACAATGTTATACGACATAATTTGATATATCATGAGGTAAAGCGCAGTGTTAATTTTAAACTGGCATGAGAGAAACCTTGTCATTTTGAGTTAAAACAATTGAATTCAATTCAATTTACTTTAGTCACGAACTTTACAATACACAATTAAACTCATTTCTACAACAAATTTATAAAATTCCCGTGTGTAACATCATTCCGGAGTCTCTACTTCTCCCTTGAATCTGTGCTTCGCTTTTCACTCTTTAGACGAGACTATTTTTCGCTTCTTCATTCGTTGTTAATTTTTTTCTAGCCGTCATTGTTTATTTCATGCATCGCTGCCTTTACTGTTCCATTATGTTCTACGTAATGTACAAAAACTTGATATATATCAATTTAGTTTACAACAATTTACTCTTGTCATTTAATGGCAGTCCTAGTCGTTTAATAATTTTGACAAATTGTCCTCTCTCTCAGGACCAAATAAGTAACATTCCGTAAGATATGGTCAGGCGTCTCCTGATCTTGTCTGGAAGTACGTAGTCCGTTGGTTACTTTTCCAATTATTTTGAAGTTGCATAATCGCCATGTCCGTTATCCTCTTCATTTAACAAAATCACTTCTGTTAAATCTGCCACGTAATAATCACAAAAAACTATGAATTGTTGAAATATATCTCTTCATACTGCTGTCGACATGCCATCAATTAGTAGTAGTCCATTTGAGAATGATACATTGGGACATGTGGTTCAGGAACTTAATCGCTGAAAAAGTTTTGACATGTTTCAAATTAATAGCATGGATTCTAGAAGTCATATATTTTTACTGGATTACTGAATACTTTTCATAACGTTGTTAAAATGGAGATTTTCTCCCAAACGATCTGGGTACACGAATTTTTTTATGAACATTTTTTGTTAGGATGCAATTTAAGGATTATTTTCATTCTCATCTTGGAAGGTTGAATTTCTTTGAATCCCATGTTTTCTTTATAAACATGATAACAAGAGTCACCTAACACAAAATTGAAATATTTTTCGTTATATATCGCTCAGCTGATGGGACAACGACGTAACTGCGAAAAGAAACATTGATACGACAATGGTTTTTAATTAATCGACAGAATCATCGACTAGATAGTAGTAGTTAACTTTGACTACAGCACTATTCATAAGAATATTAATGTCTTTAATGTATTATAATTCCTGAGTTTTTTCTTCCCCGGCTAAAATTACATTATCTACAATAGCGCTCTTGTTCCACCGGATGAGCTGTATTTTAACACACCAAAAAAATTTGTTTTTTTGTTTTTCCTTTGAACCTTTTTATTTAAATAAACATTAATGGTGTGATATCGTGTAGTTGTATCACAAATGATTTACATTTGGTTTAACGCTAATGCTTTGCATTCTCCGATACGACCCATGCAAATTCCGGAGAATTCCATACACAGCGAGCGTGTAAAGGCCATGATGATTCCAGCGATAACTAAGTTTCAACCTCTATCCCTATCTTATCAGGACAGCTCTCAACAGTTTTGTCACTGGATTGTCAAATCGTTGGTTGGATACGAAACTCATTTGTCGCACATTTTCGCAGTATTACTGTGTTAGTCATGCGTAGTTATTTTCCTGTTCTACTTTAATCCGACACCGAAAAACAGTATCACGAGAACTTCGTTTGACAGTTTACCAACGATATATCCTCATTGGATACAAGTACTATTTTACGAGTCTTTTTGATGTTAACATTATCATATTATTACGCAATTTTATATATATATATATATATATATATANCGTTACGTGCTACGTCACCTTTATGGTGTTACAATCAACGCAAGATAAAATAAATTGCATATTTCATATGTTTAACTTCGTTGAGAAAAATCCTTTACATTAGGAGGATTTGTTTGTAATATATACAAAAATTGTTTAAGTTGATAAGCACTAGTAGACCATGCACACTCTATGTTTGATGTACGGTAAGAATAGTCTTCCCTATCTTATAATGTATTGTTATATAATATCTGTTAATTAATTGTATTTAGTGAAGCTCACAAAAGAAATGAAGACAAGAATAAATATTCTGTGATCTCACAAAGGAAATAAAAACAAAGGCATAGAAATTCAGAAAGGAAAATAAAAGTGTACGTGACCTCCACAAATATGTGGAATTTTCCCGAAAACCGCAGTGGTCGGAATCCTTGAATTTCCAAATTCCTTTCACGATAACAAACATGAAGGATACAGTGCTCCTTATCAATTTTAATTCTCAAATATACAAGAATAATATAAATTATTTCAAATTACTTGAATTCTTGTAAATTGGAAACAATTGCGTAAAAATGAAAATAATATCGATTATGATATAAAACAAAGAAAATTATATACTTCCTAAGAAGGATCAATGCAATAATATATAAATTGGAATTTAAAAATAAAATAATTCTATTGCCAGTAAAAAACAGAACATTAGATATCAATACCATTTTTAAGCCATCCCTCGTACGAAAACATATTTGTGAATAAAAAAGAAAATACTTGACCGCCTTACAACTTAACTGTCTCGATGGTGTAAATCTTTCAACATTTCAACTGAGTAAATCGTTCCTACAACGAGCACACATTTAGGAGGATACTATTTACATTTCGGTCGAGATTTATTTACACAAACGTTATAGTAAAATGTTTCAAGTTTTCAATCTCGTTGTGATGGATGAAACTTATTCACTACTTAATGTTCAGACTGACTCCCAAAATTACTGAGCCTGCTATAAAATAAGTACTGGTTTATCTTTAGACCATAGCTACCAGAGCGTATTGCAGACCATTTGATCTTCCATGTCGATCTCAAGAAATCGTGGAGCTTAACTCTTCCGGGATATTTAAGGTTTGCTAGCCTATTTCGGCTGCAAAGTTTTGCTAAGAAGAAAGACAGAAACATCTTTTTCGCTGTGTTCAGAGTTGATTAAGATGAAATGTCATCGGACATAATTGGATTCATTGAAAACACATTTTCTTAGATAAAAGTTGCTCCAATCTAGCTAAATATTGAATCAATGTTGGTGTAAAGAAAAAGTACATTCCTTCATTCATTTGTTTAAACATTTTTGAGTATCAACATGTTATTTAACATGTTTTTAGTGTACCATTGAAAGATACAACTCTTTAATATTTCCCACTTTCATGGAACCGAAATTCATCTCAAACACTAAAGTAAGTTTTGATTATATTACGGTTGAATGGAAATTTAAATTGTGATATTGTATCTTTGATTGATATTTTTTAATTAAAATTTTCACTATATTGCACAAAAACATTTCTTCATTTAATGTTTTGAAAGTCTTTTTGAATCATATTATATTAAACTTTGATGTTATTCTTGTTTCGCGTATACACCAAATTTAAATTCGATTGAATTATTAAGAAACTTACTTGGCATATTACTTTCTAAGAATAACCTAGATATATATAGACAATTAAAATGGATTAATATTGTCCTTTGCAATCAGACACTGCTTACTGAAAAAAGAAATCAGCGCCTCACCTACGTAACAAGTCAATTAAAACTGTCCTTTGTAACAAATTGTTTTCCGCAGCTTCAATTCGATATCATAGATTTGAAATAGTCACTCATTCTTAAACCAGATCAATTGAATAACTATAAACATTCATAAATAAAATAATAAATACAAACTTTTTTAAAAACAAGCTTTTATTTAAGCGATGTACAACAAAAAAGAATAAAATAAGTAAGGGTTTTTATTAAAGTAATGCAATGTCAAATGCTAATACTTCCATACATATTTCATATTAGTAGATCCTAATAACTTTATCACTGAAAACGATATAATATTTCATGTTGAATCATTTGTCTTCAAAAAGGTTATCGTGCGAAATGTTCACAAAAGTAGAAACCAATTAATTTATTTGGGCGGTGACGGTTTTTTTTGTCGAGGTGGGGGGCTTTACAGCTCGTCGGCATCGAGGTCATTGAAACCTTAAAAACTCGTACAGGTAGGGAAAATGCAACATGACTCAGCAGGTAGGGGTTGAGCCAACATGACTCAACGTGTGGGACTCGCCGAAAGACTCAACCATACCCACTAAAACCCTCCTGAATTACAATATATCAAAACATTACAAAAAATGAGGAAACTGAAAGATACCCTAGGCCTAATAGCGTCAGGATCGAAAAGAACAAGAGCTGACCAAGGAAGATCAGGAAAGAGAAAGGAAGGAGTAAGTGGAAGTAATGCCAGACACAGCTCGGGGCCCCATGTTCGCCAAACACGTACTTACTGGATGTAAGTCCCCTGGGGGAGTGACGGGTTGTTAAGTAAGCACTTGCCGAAGTATGTATTTTATTTACATAAAATATTAAATCATTTTCAGAGATAGAGGTAGTAAGTACGTTTATTTTTATTAGTATCTACTAATGTGAAATATGTAAGCAAAGAATTTGGATTATGGATCTTGGATCCAATTTTGACAAACTCTAGATGCACATTGGATAAAACAATTGAGTACTTTAAATACAAAAGATACATGTTGACTTTACTACATACATGAAAAATGTAATAAATTACACAAACTTTAGACTATCTCTACGGCCTAGTTATTTTTGTCTAGAATGCGGGAAATGACGTAAATCTTTCCATACTCGTGTATCACAAATGTATTTCTCGTGCAAGTTATTAACGCATTGCTGCAACAGTCGACAAAATATGACGTGGATTCTATTTTTCACTGAAATAAAAGTTTATCTTTATGATAAGAAAGGATTTGGTGACGGAAAAAGAGGGACATGTACAGGATATTTGATACTTATCAAGTCTGCTTACAGATATTCTCCTGGGATTTAGTTAACACATTTGTGCTTGTCCACGCGAGACAAGCTACAACATGGAAATAAATAAAATGTTAGAGAATGTAGAATGAGAAAAAAATATGAAACAATAAGAATAAAACCCACTAATATTCCCCAAACATAGAACATTAACTCTGTGGTACATTAAATATCGTTTTATTAGTCAATGGGGTTGCCTTCCATATAAAGAATGTGAATAAAATGAACTGAAAATAAACTATTCCCAGTATTGGAACTCCTAGTCCAATTATTTTTGAAAAATCGTGCATATGAACAATTCGTAACTATATTCACAGTCCAAATTACAGCTGGAACAATATGCTTGAATTAAAATGAAAGCAGACAAGTGAGAAAATTAATGCTTACTGATGAAGCATAAATTTTACTTCAATCTATGAAGTACCTGAATGTATTATTATGAATATTTGCAACATTTTGTGAACAGAAACTCAAGTTGTGGAAACGTGTGATAAAATAAGTTTTTTTAAATTTTGATCACTTTTTATGTTGTTAATGATTCTAAATAATGTAAATAATTGCTCGTATAGAACAAAACTACGTACAAGTCAGAATAGTATTTGATGATACTTTTATTTTTCACTGGTCTAAACTGCTTCTCTTTTAGTTTCTTGAAAAATATATCAATTTTTCGATGTTCTATTGTATTTTAAGGCTTGCTCGTTGATGTGTGGTCATCAAATAAAGCACTGAAAAGAATAGTGTTGTAATTCGTGTAATGCCTTATTGAGAAACGAAGTTTCTTCTACAAGTAGTGTGAAAAGTCAATATTATTCTCTTTTTCGTATCTTAAATTCCTCAATGAAGTAACCGGTCAGTAGGAAGTTACTCTATTTATCCTTCAAAGGCGTAACAAGTCTAGAAAAATAAAAACACAATATCTGACATTCAAACTATCTTCCGTAACATTACAAGAACTTAACAATTTGTACTCTAATGACAACAGGTAATGCCCTCAGTGGCCGTCGGAAAGGTGGCATCGTAATCACTGACACATCATTATCCCGACTACCACAATAAACATCTACCCCGCCAATAAACTTGTGTTGCTAACTAGCTGTTAAAATGATGGTTATGCCTCACCATTCCTTCTAATGGATTTTGCGATGGAGAAAACAGGTTTATTTTCGGTAAGGACCATTCTTTCTTCCAACGACAATCTTGTTTTACTTTTTCTGCGAAACAGAAGAACTCTTATCACTATCTTTGACATCTCTTGAGCAGTTTTATATTTTTTTAACTTAATCATTATTTCAATGCCATTTTTGCAGTAAACCAATAAAAAAAATTGTAATAAACATAGAAACTTACGTAATATTTCTTACGGAAAGTAATGTGAGGTGCGTTAAGATGTGAGTTGGATGGAGTTGAAAAGATGTGGACAAGAAAGTTAAATTTATAGATAATTTTCTTGTGACATACAATGTGAACAAAGTTATGATCAATTATAGGTATAACAACGTCCAAATTCCGGGAACGCATTACTACCGCTTTTCAGAGAACAGATCACTGTATACTTCCATGAACCAACCACCCATTATTGGGAGCAATGTCAACAGCACGAGATAGTGGAATGACCGATCCGGGTAATTTGCGGGAGGTAATGTGTGAATACGTGAAAGGGATGGGAGATGGGTGATCAATAACGTACTTGGAAGTACGCAATGGAGTCTGCCACAACTCGCTATTCGTCTCCTCCTTCCTCCCCCTCCTCACCGATTCTCCTCTCTACGCAAATCCGTTCTTCCTCCACGACATTCACTCTCTAACTGTGCCAAATGTGCTACGCTGCACTCCAACAGCGTGCTCCCCGACTCTTTCTTCCGAATCCCATATCTCGCATCTATTCATCAATCATCCTTCCTCTTCTCATAAAATACCCTTACTAAGGGGAAGATGCGACTCGTGTAAGGGGTGCTAAGCACCCTTTACGAGCTCAAAAACGGTTTGCGTAACTCATTTGTGTCAACCGAATAACCAACATTTCATAGTATAAATAAACATCAATGTAATACACAAAGTACTCACTTTGTGGCACGATTTTAACGTGTTTATGATAATAATAATAAATATGTTGTCAAAAAACAGTACAAACTGCGTATGGCCAACATGGAGGACAATAAACTAACTTACTCTCCGGAAGCAAGCAAGGGACCATCCCATCAATTCCGATCAAGGGTCCTGAGGCAGAGGTGGATTCAAAAATTTCAGCAAAATTCCTAGATAAGAAGAAAAGTTAGCTGCGAGTTATAATATTAATGGAATGTCAATATGTTTGTAATTTAACGCAAAAAATTTACATGTACAAATTATTATCGAACTATAGATTATTCTGAGTATAGTGAAATCATAAGAGTTGAAAAAAAACTTACTAAATTCACGATTTATTGTTACAATAAACACGCCCCTAGACAAAGCCTAGGGAACCTGTGTAAGAAATCCGCCTCTACCAGAAGGAAAAACGGAGAAAAACTCGAGCCAGGATGGGGCTACAGAATTTATGTACACAACCGTCCCAAAGTTGAGTACACAGAAAACTAAATTAACATGAACCATAAGACAACAAAATCATGCAAGAAAATACATTCAAACTAAAATAAAATTTGTCTGACGATGTAATATTTGTGCACAATCACGATTTTAGTTATACATAACAATATTCAAATAAGTATATTATTCATATGAGCACTACATAATGCATACATTTTCCAGGCTGCAGAGTGTGACAACTCAAAGGTCCCTTTTCTAATATATTTTTGCTTCAGAATATTCAAATCAATGTATTTAATAAATATCAATATTATTGAAATGAACTATTGAAACACATTAAAAACAAAGATTTAAGTTCTTAGCTAGTGAAAAGAAATCCAGATTTTTTGCTCAAAATTTTCTCTTTGTTTAAAGTTGTAAAATAATTTTCATCAGCAAAGTTTTCTCATATATTTCATTTTATCTACAATGTATTGCACTTGGGGCATCAGGGATCATAAATACAAGTGAATATATCTTTCCAGAAACCAGCAGTAACACACTAAAAATTATTATAAATAAGAAAAAACGCACCTGCATTAAATTGAAATCCCACCATACGCTCAGTTAGAAATCAGTTTATTTCGACAACAAAATCACGTTCACGAAGCTATCGATCGAAGTAATTGAAAGAAAATTAGCACACCCGATTTGCAGCTAATTTACCCTATTAATCTTTGTATGTTTGCACGTGATCTATCTGTCCGAGAATGTTGCTTTGTCATCGTTATTGTGATCGGACAGCAGTTTCCAAAACCACAGTGGCCCAGAACGCAATCAAATTCGACAAGACATTTCTAATATTTCATAATATTTGTCATTTCTCTTTAAATTTCGGAGATTTTGGGATAGTAGTTACACATTATGAATTAACTATGATATATTACAATAGTACAATAAAATCACAATGTTTAGTGTATTCATTTTGTATCACATTATTCAGTTTACATCATGTACATGAAAATTTTTGAGTTAACTTACAAACATATTGACATTCTATTAGTATTATACCTCGCAGCTAAATTTTTATCTTATCTAGGAATTTTTTCTGAAATTTTTGAATCCGCATCTGCCTTAGGGCCCTTGATCGGAATTGATGGGATGGTATCTTGCTTGCTTTCGGAGAGTAAATTAGTTTGTTGTCCTCCACGTGGTCATACGCAGTTTGTACTGTTTTTTGACATAAAATTTATTTATTTATTTATTCATCATAATATAGTACACAGCCAAATTTATGCACTGTATCTTATCTATTGTAACATTGTTTTATAATTCGTAAAATATTATTTTTAAACCACCAGAGACCTATTTTTTCATAATGACATCCATTATGGAATTTTTCTAAAATTTATTTTGTTAGAATTTTTTGAGTCAGCGTGGGTCACGATTGGAGTGCTTGATTGCTGTCTGAGTGTCCGAAATCCGCCGTGTCTTGGGATTTGTTACATTTTTTAAATAAATAAATTTGAGAATATAGTTTATAGTAATTATGTAAAAATAGGTTTCTTTAGTAATAACCAATACTTTAAAGAAAATAATATTTCAGTTCGAGTCTGAAAATTTTCCTTGGAGTTTGCTTTATTAATAAAAGTATTTTTTAGGTCTGGATGTGTAAAACATTATGTTTTATCAGTCAACTGGTACGTTATACCAGATAGTACCACCAAGTTCTATTAGTTTGAGACCACAGTGTAGGCAGGGCAAGTGGAAGCGATTGTTGCAAGAGCGCAGTGGCTTTGTGGCAATGGTGCAAACCAAAGTGTCAATTGAGGTGGTGTGGGAGGCGATGTGATCGACAGAGGAAGCACTCAGGCCAATCGCACTGCATAGCTTGCTCAGCTACATGAATGTTACGCGGCCAAACCGTCTCACGTTTGTTCGCAGTGGATGAGACCATTGGGTGGGCGATCAGGCGCGAATCCCACAGGCGATTGCGATGCTTCAAATTGAGTGAGGCTAAATACGCTCTTCCGAGTATAATAGAGCAAGATGATTTTAAGAGGAAAGGGAAGTAACGGATAATATTCCCATCTGAAGAGAATGCCAAACTGATTGAGAATGCCATAAAAGGTCTATTAAATGAGATGTGGAATCCAGAGAAATGGAGAAGAAATGAGAACCTTGCGGGCATCCCAATCTCAAAATTTTCAAACGGTTAGGTAAAATTGTCAAATAGTTGCATAGATATTTTCGTAAACTAGAGCCAGACAATCACCAAAATCTAAAACTTAGATTCTTCGTTAAGTCAAGAAAAAAGAAGTCGCTGCAGCCAAAGAATGACTACGGACTTGATAGGAAATTCATTTACACTGGTGGATAAAATTCGTGTAGCCATTTGAAGAGTTTGAAAGAGTTTGAAAGAGTAAACATTTTGATATCATTTATAATGCGTTTACCAACTGAAAGAGTTATGAGTTCGTAGATTTGTGACTTGAGTACACTAAATGAGTGAAGTTTTAAGAAAAAATTAGATGGGAGAGGGAAATTCGAAAGTTTCTGGGGTTTCCCTTTGAGCTTAACAAGAAACCTTGAGAACTAGAGGAATTTATTTCATTCACTGTTTTTTCATTACTTTTAGTTATTGTGCAATTATTTTAAACAATCATTACCGCAAGGATAAAGATAAATAAAATAATTTAACTTAATGAAAAATCAAACGAAATATTTGTATATGAAATAAACAAAACTTACGTAGATATAGAACTCTGAGAGTAGTGCTGAAAGAGAATTGATTAATTATAAAACAGTATACATGAGAAAATCTAATTTCGTAAGAAGATTTCTGTTTACGAATAGCTCTCGTGAATAATACAAACTTAAGGGAGTGAGGTTAATGTATTGTCCTTGGCTGACTGATTCATTAATTAAAGTAGACAGAAAATTATTAAAAGTAGGAACTTGAAATATTTTCGCGATGTTGCATAAGTATTGTTTAGTCTCACTACGAAAGTGTTTATCGGAACTAAGATTTTGAAGGAATAATTAGAATGAATTATTTGTTGTACCAATTTTGAGTAAAAATCGCGACATTATTGAGATTTAATAATGGTTAATAGTGCTATTTTTGTCTTCCCTAATTTATAACAAAGGAGGAATTGGTCAGATGTTGACATATTGATGTACATTATAAGAAGTAAAATATTTCAGCATTCTATCATTATTTATTGATGCAAAAGGTCTTTTCGGCCGCATGGCGGCCATCTTCAGTGCTACAAAAAAGAAGTATTACTTCTTGTAATATTTCTTATAACAATGGGTAAACCAAATTACATTATCAAAATCTCCTTTGTGAAGCCGAGCAAGATTGTCTTTCCTAATTTATAACAAAGGGTAAACCAAATTACATTGTCAAAATCTACTTGTATAATTAAAGGGAAAAATACTATACTAATTAAAGTATTCATTAAAGAAATCTGAATTCGTAATTAAATACGATTTTTTGACATACCCACTTCTAATTAAATTCACTAATTTGTTAATGTCACACGAAACCAACCAGATTATATTAGAGAACTCGGAGAGGTAATAGATGGTTAGCTTAGTCAACAGGGTTTACACGGGTGATATGAAGGGATGAGCAATGGAGTAGCGTCGCAATGCAGCAGTGTGAGACTGGTCACAGACATAATTGGAAGAATTTATTAACGCAACATTCGTCTATGCGGTTGCGGGAGAATAATTTTAATTTTTTGGAGTTTCAGGAGTAGAAGAAATCATTACTGAGCCGAATATTTACATCGTCTCTTAAAGTAAGCATGTGATTTCTGGCCTTGAGGTTTTTCCAAAACCAGCACTGAAAATAAAAATAGGACTAATGTTCTAATGTTTGGATGTCTTGTATGCAAATCTATTGTATATGACAGATATTTATCAAATAGTTAAAATGTATGAAACGGTGTGGACGAACCGGTATACTATTTCTAATTTTTACCTATCACTCGCAAGCATATGCCATGGAAGCTTCATGAGGTAATATCAGTTTATTAAGCAATGGTGTCACCGAGAAAGCGGTCAGTTTACGGGGAAATATCTATTCAACGAACACCACGAAATTGTCTGAAACGGCATGGAAGAGACGAAATCAAATTCTCAGAAATTGCTAGGTAATTTCGTATACAGAAAACGTTAAATGGATTTATAATTTACTTAATTCCAGGTACTTAAAAGTGTCTTCAAGATTATGGCGATTCCTTAAAATCACTTTTATTATAATGAAATATGTATTATCCGATATAGTCATAGAAAACGCGCTAGACATCGTAACTTGACAATAGATATAAATATGTTTCAACTTCATGAAAACACACATAATTTACATTTGGCAACATTTTCTTTGGAATCATGAAATAGAATAATTCACTTTCAATTTTCTTGCCTCATCTTTCACGACCTTCATTGAGTATTTTCAATGCATTGAAAATAATATATTGTAATGGATGTAATTTGATGAATTTCGATTAATTAAATTTGCCATTAATTTTTTTTTTTTGTAAATTAAAATAGATAAATTGCAATATATCTCTTTTTTAACGATTTCATTTTTAAATGAAATAACACCCAATTACAAACCTCATCACCCATTCTATTGCATTCGAGTCGCTAGCTGCTTCCGTTCGAGCACATATCCAACACGCGTGATGAGAATGGGATGATGACGGCTCTGACGACTGTCTTGCGTTTGTGACACGAGCGGCAGGGAGCGCAGCGGAGCGGAGGCGGCAGCAAGCCGTCTCGTGCATTGGAAATTTCTCCAGGGAGCATGTTTGCGCGGGTCGCCGGCGGCAGAGTTAGCGTCGCGCTGCGCCTCGCTGCCACGGCCCCGCCACGCCAGTTGACAAGCCCACATACCTGTCCCGCACCGCGACAGCCCTCAGTGGGAAAAGAGGAAAGGGAACACCCTGCTCCGAAGGCTGTCTGCGCCGCACGTTTCCTGCTTTGTATAATTGACCAATCCTTGCCGGAGAGCGTGCGCCCGGTCTGGCGCGTCTTATGCCACTGGGGAACTGCCCTTCTGCGTTTAAGTTGTCACTTCCATTCCTTTTGTCAGGTCCATTGAAAAGACTCGTCCTGTCATCTACCAGAAATGAAGTTCTTTGAAGCTCCAATACATCTGTATGGAACATTAAGTTATATGATTTAAAGTTGGAATGCAAAACGCGTAAAATTCATTAGAGAAATTTTTCAAGCAAAGATGAAACATTTTTTAGAGGTAATTTGAAATAATATTTTTTGCTTGATGAGCTAATGTAAGTACATATTGAACAAAAAATTCCGTAAATACTACATATAGGTTTCTGCGTTAAATTGAAAATGTGTCGAAGTGGATATTGAGCGCATTGCATTCTAGCTCTTCAATTATTCAATTTAGTCCCACGTAACTGTGACCGCATTTATTTGTTAATCCATTTAACTTTATCTTAAATAATTCTAATATCATTTAGTGTTTCGTATTAAAGTGAACTACTCTCTGTCTGACATGAGATACGTCATGACAATGGGCTCCCATCATGTTCCCGCTGATGTAACGACTCCCATCCTGAAGTCCTTTCCCCTTACCAGCCTCAACGACGTGCCCCATCTCTCCACCTTTCCCCATAGGAACGCAACGCCAAGACATGTCGTTCGGAAGCAAGTTGGGTCGTGCCATCTATTCCCCTGTCACTGTCATCACGGAATTAACTTACAACGCTCTAGTAATGTATCTCGTACGATATTTTATTCATAATAATGATGAAAGAAGTAGCACCTTGCAAAATCTATTGTTTTTTTTTTTGTAAAGAAAATTAAAATAACTCTTTAAAGGAGAAATACTCATAGTCATAAATAAAAATTGACTCCGCGGTCTTATGTATCGGTCGTCCGCACGGGAGAACGAAGTTTGGTGTCTCTGTCTCTGTCGCACGTCGACTTGGGTGGGGGGAACAACTCCTTCTCTGACTGCTGCACACGAGCCATCCAACTCCTTCCCTCCTTTAGTCGGGTGTGCGAGAAAGAGGGCGACACCTCACAGTATCTTCTGCCTCATATTATCACGGACAACATACAGCAGAGACCGCTGAATCCATTTATATTCGATATTATTGAAATACTCGATGAGGATTTATTATAAAGTAATAAGAGAGCCCTGTTTTAAGTTTTTTAAAAGATTTTTATTAATCTAACAAGTTATGAAACATCTTAGTGAGTATACTTCAAATTTTGTATTATTCCGTATGACATTATCAATACGTTACATACTAAGTGATTTATCCTTTTATACTCGTGTTAGCAAATTCCACCTGTTCCTGTTGTGTGAACAAAGAAATTTTTGTGGTAAACAAGCACGTTCCATTAAACGACTTCCTTTAATGTTTTGGAGAATTTCCACACCAGAGACCTTTTCAATTCATATGCAATTACTAAGCAGTTTTTTTAAATTTTTAATAACAAACGAATATCTTTCGATAGGTAAATGCTTCCACAATTTAAGGAAGAGTTCCTGAGAAACAATAATACTTTACTATTTTATTAAGTTCACTCCTTGTCACTAACGAAACTTATGAAAGAACACAACTCACGACACCTACGCAAAATCGTTACACAAATATTGATTACTGTTTAAAATTCTAAAACTTTTTCTCAAGAAGTGTCTAAAATATTTTAGAAACTCATACTGATCATTGATAATTTATGGAAGTGAAAACAAGAGTAATTAAATCTGATCTCTCAGAACCTCTGCCAATTCGGAAAAAAAATAGACCAACGACATGTGTCTTTTTTTTTTCACCACGTCTCTCTCCTTTTCATTTTCTCAAAAGATCTGTAAAGAAAACAGAAGAAAGAAAATTTTCTTCGGTGTTTTTCAGGTTGGCTAAGATAAAGGTCGAAAAGTCTTTATTTTGCAAACCTGTGAGAGTATGTTTTAAATCTCATGAAAACTTGGTGAATGTATTATTTAATTTACATTTTGTTTGAAAAATGCATGAAAATGTAGCGTCATTTACTTTTGAAGTGTATTATCCAACGATCAATCTTACAAAAACCTATAAAAATTGTCCCGTAAAGAAATTTTTAAAATAAATACAAAAATACGGTATACAATACAATTTTTAAAAATATTTAAAGTTTAAAAATTAAAAAAAATCATATGAAGTTAAAAGGAACATTAGATTTTTTGTGGGTCTTTAGGGTTCGTCAACATCGAGGTCATTAGAGCCCATGAACATTAGAGCTAATTCATTTCATTAGGGGTGGCTACACAATGAACGCTCAAAATTTAATGTCCATATTAGAGTAAAACAATCCTCGAAGTTGGAAAATGAAGCAAATTAAAGACCCTCATGATACACTTCACCAAATGTGCTTCCTCTTACTCAAATGAAGTTAGATGTGATGAGTACTGTAGAGATCTACAGAGAGTTCCAACTGATGTGCTTCTAAGGTCAAAGGGATAAGGTGGGAGTACGCTGTTCAGAGTGATTGAGACTATTTGAGGAAGACTCAAAGGCAAAGCATTCCATTCGAAGCACATGACGTACACATAAGATCAAAGACGCGACTCCCCGAGGAGTGCTATGTGACCTGCAAATTTAAGAAGGGTAGTTTTTACTTTCCATCTACAACTAAAATGTGTAAAGGTAGTAATGTTTGCGATATAGGATCCCCATCCTATGAACAATTGTATTGTGAAATTCGTTAACATTCATGTACTAATTCATAAATTAAATTCCAGATAGTACAACAAGCAACCACAAGATCCATGGTTTGAATATTAGCGCGGTAATTTCTGTAAATTCAATTTTGTCGACATCATGATGTAGTACATTACGGTAATACATTGGTAATGTTTTTGAAATATTTTTATGATCAATTAGAGAGCATGTGCTCCCTCGGTAGCTCAAGGCTAGTTCTTTTGCTTGCCACGTAGATACCCCAGGTTTGATTCAGGTGGGATGAGAAAATTAGTAGCTTTTCACTTCCACGACTCAGTTCACATAGCTGAGATGATGGAAAAGTGAATCCTCTGCGACTTACCAACTCAGTTGTAATACTTGGATGTGCAATCTACATTATATCTAGTTTCCCTCCCCCATATATGTTTCATGATTTGTCTAGAGATTTAAACCCACGTAGAATTGGGTCCCACTGGCGCTCGTTAACGTGGTCCATGTTTCCAAATGGACGAATTGTTTTGTCTATACATCATTCGAGCACGAAATCTGAGAGAAATTTTTGCACTACAGATAATACAAGACTATTGTTGGATTGTTATTACTTATTAATGTCTCATTTTTCATTTGTGTATAATCTTTTACCATACACAAGATGAATTAGAGCGTTCGGTAAGCGGAAATAGCGAGTCCGGTTGAATTCTCATAGAATACTCTACTGAGCGTCAGTCATGCATGTTTTGAACTCCAGTGGACTCTATCTGGACATGTTACTTGTGGTAACACCTTTAGAGCTCTCACTGTCCGCTAATACTCTCATTGCGCCCTCATAGCTGCACACGCTCACTCAGTGAAATCCCACTCATTAAACCCGTACTCTCACGTCTGGGTAAGCGTAAGAAGGAAATGGGAGTTACTTAAAGAAGATTGTTCATCTGACCCTCTTTTATCCAGATCCATATTATTGTTAAAATGTAATTTAATCACGATTTCGTTAGACGGCTTAAAAAATGTTTAACTGCGATGTTTTGTGCGTGGCATACTCTGCTATGTTTACTTTTGACGGCTACCGAGAGTGAAGTGCCAAACGGTTTTTTGAGTTATCGCCTGGCTGTGGTAGGAGTAAAGGGGGGGAAAGGAAGGAGTACAGTTGACTTATAGAAGCATGTATGATTATGAATATAATCTTCTTCTCAGGAATGCCTAAGTGAAATGAGAGTGAGTTTAGAGAATCCTTCGTAGGGGTTTGTCGTTCGTGGAGGAAATGAATGAATGGAATAATGTGTGCCCTGGCAAGTCGTGGACAGTGAGCAAGCAGTAGTGGGTTAGTTGTGGGTAAAAAACGCGTATTAGTCGTGTTAGTTCAGATTAATAGTTTGTACATTAAATGTAAATGTTGCACTGCATTAAACAATAAGTTTCTGTTCATTTAATATTATTTGCACGTCCAGAAAACAGAGTACATAAGAAATAAGCAGTATCACTCTTTGTGCTCAATAATACGCTCGTGAGACATTCTTCAAGCTCCTACTCATCACTCCTGTAAACGCATGTTGCTCTGTAAACCCGTGCGGACGTTTTAGCAGGATGCTGTTCGGACACACGCGAAACGATGTCTTTTTCGCCTTTTACTTACATACACAAAGTTTTTCATTGATGAACCATCTTTATACAAGATAATAATTTAATTCATTTAAACTCTCTTAATATATTTCTGTCTTTAACGTTATGTGGGAATGAGCCACACAGGTTCAAGTTTCTAAAGATTCAAAACAGGTGTAGGTGCTATGGTAGTATTTAATATGTTGTTTATTCGACAACTTGAGCACGGCTGAGTGATGAGTTAAGGTAAAATGCACATTTTATAAAAAATAAAAGCATAAATAAAAAGTATCATGATGGTAAAGATATCTTAAAACAGTGAGAGATATTTGGGACTGGTTAAAAATATCCCATAATTTTTGAGATAATATTAAAATATCATTTTTCTTGAATTAATTAAGTAATACGGATAAATTACGCTATCCAGTTATATCCAGGCTGTAAATAAACACTGTATATGCATAGAAATCTCTTAGATTGCGGTGAACCTCACCGCTAGGTAACAGATTAAACATGTTACGTCGAATGAAAATGGGAGACGAGACCGGGGATCGAACCCGGGACCTTGAGCTTTGCGCGCTCATGCGCCTACCGACTGCGCCATCCCGCNATTTAATATGTTGTTTATTCGACAACTTGAGCACGGCTGAGTGATGAGTTAAGGTAAAATGCACATTTTATAAAAAATAAAAGCATAAATAAAAAGTATCATGATGGTAAAGATATCTTAAAACAGTGAGAGATATTTGGGACTGGTTAAAAATATCCCATAATTTTTGAGATAATATTAAAATATCATTTTTCTTGAATTAATTAAGTAATACGGATAAATTACGCTATCCAGTTATATCCAGGCTGTAAATAAACACTGTATATGCAATAAAAAATATCACGATAATTCTCTAGATTTTATTTATTTATTTTTGTTATTTTACATACGTACGTATTAAACAATATAAACGACTCTAATTACTCACTCTCTATCCAACACCGTCAAAATTTCATCTATTTTCTCTTATTCTGTTGTTCTCAGTTGCCTGAGGGTATGGTGCGTCATAATAAGTTTTCCTGGAGTCCGCCCAGTCGTTCGACTGAAGTTGATTTTAGGAGAGTAAAAACATTTTGTTTCCACTCACATCAGCTATTGTTTGATAAAGTCACGTGTCACAACGATAAATATCAATAATTACAAAATCTCTTATAGTTAATAGAAATTAAATTTTTCATATGTTTGTTTTTCCTTTTATTCTTTTGGAAAGGGATTTTACTTAAAACTATTTACATACACGTAAATCGACCTAGCGCATACAAGCTGAACTAATTTAGCACTTTCCGGATATTTAAATTCGTGTCTTTCTCGCAACTTTATAAAATAAATAAATTTACTAATTCGTCTTGAGCGTTTCAGGTCATTCATCAAGTTCAGTAAATGTCCATCAAACAGAATATATTCAGAATAAGTATTACATCATTTTAAAACTATTTTGGGGGGTTTAAATCTGCTATTCCTCTTATGAGGACTGTCTACAGTTGAAACATTTTGTTTAAAACTGTGTTAAACCAAAAATGGTATGAAAATGATGAAATTATTTTAATGAATAAATCAGACGAATTATTCTCTTCTGAATAGATTTACATACCGGATAAATCAAACATTCAAAACTTCATCATTATTCTCGTATATTCGTTTACTCATTTATTATCATACTGACATCATCGAGTATCAATATTTGCATAGCCGATTTGTATTCCTAACTTTCACTTTGTACGTTTCTGTTATATTATAAAGCTATTTCCCTCAGAGCTCTCATTCCCTGCTATTCTTCCGAAAAAATAAGCGACTTTGATAAACATTTGTAATCATGTGAGTGTAACAAATCGAGGAGTACGTCCATGCAGGAGGAAAAAACAAGAAAATTTCAGTACAAAAACCTCACAATTCAGTCAAGTAAATTCCAGAAGCTTGCTTGCATTTCGTCGCGGTGGAAAGGCGTAGCGAGAAAATTAATGACGACGCATCACGAAACAATGTTAAGCTTGCATGTCCCATTTCTCTCGCGATGTTATGGAACACCTTGTATACACAGTTTTATGGTGACATTGTAGAATCCTCGCAAACATTCGATAGCGTGACACTGTACTTTCAATTAAAAATGCTTTCTAAATCGGTGTACTCCACGGATTAAATTACAAACTTCTGTCAGAACTACCTGGCGTTGTCTGAGATTTGAAAAGAAACTTAAAGCAATCACTGAAGAAACTTAAAGCAATTCAAAAATAAAATATAAAATATATTTATTTCCATTGTTATACGAACATACGAAATATTACATGACATTAAAAGAAAAAATTGGTACTGTGAATTAATATATGTCACCCTAGAGAGGGTATTTAAACACCAGTCAACGGGTTTGGATGTTTTAGCTCATATTGCCGGGCGTAGCCCAGTGTTTTACGGACTATTCTAAATTCACATGTTATTTTCTATATTTATCTATTTTCGTGATTTTAAACACCAGGAAGAAAACCTAGAACACATACTCTGTTTTCAATATTATATACGTAGGCAATATCTTGTGCATCCGGCAGTATAAATATTACAAAGTTTCAGGCTTTCGTAGTGAAGAGAAATGCTCCTTCCGTTTTTGAGCTAAACCATTGCGAAAGCTTACTTCATCGATCGTGCGCGCTCAAATTTCATTGAAGATCACCGTTTTCTTTTCACCTTCGAAATAAATATTAATCAAATATATTACAATATGTAGTAATTTATAAAATAACAACTAGAGTATTGTCCGCGGTTCTTCTCTCTCATTACACAAATATAAATTTACTAAGAAAAAACAAAATGTATTTTGTAAGTTCAAAATGATATTACTTTTCTCTTTTTTTGTTTTATAAAAGTTTATTGTAAACACCAATTTGAGTTTCACCTCCAGCAGCAGGAACATGTAAATCCTTAGATGAAACCATCATTGACCAAGCAAAGTTAAGTTGTCCGTGAGAGAAACAAATCAATGGCAATGACATTCATTAACCTAGCACAACACTTCACCTTTAGTAGAGTCAGGCGTATTTTACGCCATATGTGCTAAACTTGTATTCATGCGCAATCATGCTACTGTCTGAAAGGCACCGAAATCTGCGGATTAAACCTCTCTTTTTCGATTAAACATTTATACATGATCCTTTCTTCCTACTCCACGCACGGAGGTTCTAGGGTTATGTACCCCCACGAAGCCAACCAACTCTGACATAGCATTGTGTCTCGCACTCGCCAGGAGCCGTGCATGTCGAATTTTCGCTTGTGACACAAGACACAACGAGCGCGTCTGCACCATTTCATTCAAATGCTTGTAAAATCTAAACTATTCATCCAAATTTGACAATTCAAAGACGGTTTTTATCTTTGCTAAAGACACAATACAGAAAAGTCATTTAATTTTATGATGATTGATTCTTCCTTCCTAAATCACTCTCTTAATTTGAGTCATTTAACAACTTATATTTTTAAATATTTTTTTTTCGATAATGAAGGTAAATAGACACATGCTGTCGCAGACATTTTGCAGAACACTTCGAGGTGAACAATATTGCCCCCATCTCTAATCGTTTAGGTAGCGTAAGCGAATATAGCGGATTTTTCCCCCACTTCATCGTCAAAAACCATCTTCTCTCATTCTTCCACACATTTTAATAATAAAGTTAGCCAATGTGCATCCTACACATATAAACTATTTCCTTGCTAAATTTCATCACGATCGATTCAGTGGGGTAGTCGTGATCAGGTAGGAAACTGACAGACACATTTTGGCATTTCGCATTATATATTAGTTTGTGTTAAGAGGGAATATCACGATGGAATATGCAAGTTGCTAATGGACTAACCCATTATTCTTCAGATTTTTCTCCTGTTTTTTTTTTTGAGACACAGGCGGATAATATATAGGGTTGTCAGCATTTAAGGTTCGTAGAGTGATTAGTACTTCTGTTAGTTTTAATCTCGAATTTTGACTGATTTTAATAGTTGCTATTAAGTTTCAATATATTTGGAATATTTTAAATTGACACAGAACATATTTGTTAAATAATTGAACCACTATAACAAAATATATAAAAGAAAATTTCATATATGTTTTAGACATGATAACAAGTAACGAACTATTTGTTCGTTCGTTTTTTGAGGGTGGGTCCGCATGTCATTATAGTCCCTTGGGGCGCAGAGATGTTAAATCTGCCCCTGCCTTTGAGTTCTTTGATCAGAATTGGTCATTAATTCCTCCGCGTGGTCATTTGTAGTTTTAAACTATATTTTTAATAATATATTATTTATTTATCTCGGGCTTCAATTGAATCTATACCACTCCTATAATTTATTAAAGAAGATATAATGCATACTAATAAAAACACAAACTGAATTGAAATAGAATGCACTATTAATTATATCAACTAATTCTTTAAATAGCTATGAACTAAAATAAAAGACTGAAATAAACGAGAGATCAATATCAAAAAACACTTCAAGAATCTACATTCATTTATCAAGGATTTCCTTAAGAATCGTTTGTAGTGCAGTAAAAAAGTACGGTAAATATGAGTAATGCAAAAAAATTAAAAGGTACATATCTTGTTCGCTTTATATTGAGCGCATCGCGAGAAGAAGAGACGTTCAAGTTTACTAGTATGTTAGCAAATACTGGTGAGTAAAATAACAGTGTACGTTGCAATTCAGTTTACACGGATTTATCGGATGGTCGGGTAAAGCTTCTGCAGATATGATAAGACCTGAATCATGAAAAAACAACAAAAGACAACGTGAAGTCAAAAGAGGTGAAGCAACGAAATAAAACCATAAAAGTTTCGGTATTAAAATATTTGCATCAATGCAAAATTGAGAGATCCGGAGGTCAGGTGCTATCATTGTGAAGGTCTCTAAGGGTTGCATTCTTACATTGTATTTATATTTTCAATGTACTACGAAAAAGTATTTAAATTAGAATATAAATATAAATAAATAAATTTATTGTCAAAAAAGCAGTACAACTGCGTATGACCACGTGGAGGACAATAAACTTATTTACTCTCCGGAAGCAAGCAAGGGATCATCCCATCAATTCTGATCAAGGGCCCTGAGGCAGAGGTGGATTCAAAAATTTCAGCAAAAATTCCTAGATAAGATAAAAATTTAGCTGCGACTTATAATATCAATAGAATTTCAATATGTTTGTAATTTAACGCAAAAAATTTATATGTACAAAGTATTATCGAACTATAGATTATTCTGAGTGTAGTGTTTAAAAATCATAAGAATTGGAATAACAGTAAATTCACGATTTATTGTTACAATAAGCATGCCCCTAGACAAAGCCTAGAGAACCTGTGTAAAAAATCCGCCTCTACCCGAAGGAAAGCCAAGGCAAAACCCGGGCCTGGATGGGGCTACAGAATTAATGTACACAACCGTACCAAAGTTGATTGAGATTTATTATAATTATAACATGAGATGATGATACATAATATGACGCGATAAGTGTCTGATTTCCATTGTTAATCTCTTTAAGGTATAGGATTTAGAAACACTCAATTTCAAAATCACTCTGGTCTTCAATATTTTGCATGTGTCTCTATAACTCCCTGTACTTACATTTGTACTCTTGCTTGTCTAAGGTTTTTAGAGTTCTTCTACGAGGCGGGTGGTCTCTTACACTCTTACACTCGCCTCCTAGTATCAAGTATTGTTTGCATTGGTAAATTCCTATAAAAATAGCATTATTAATACTTTTAAATGAACCGAAAAATTGTGTGATGTGATCAAGAACGTCTCTTTTTTAAAAACTTTTTTTAGAAACAGAACGGACGATTCTGGTACTCCAATCTACATCATCCATTTCTGGGCATTTTGATGTGAACTTTATCGTTACGTTTCCCTTCAGATATCACGTGCTGAACTTTGCCCCCTTTATTCCCGACAAACTGACTAGTTTATCAACGTAAATGAAGAACTATTTTGGGTGTCGATTCTTCCGAACGTTCGGCGAAATGTGTTTCTTGGCTTGAACTTTGTCGAGCATGCTATCACTATAAGTTAATGTCAATGAAAATTATGACAGGAGCAAAAGAGGGATATAATGCATTTTAAACAGATGTCATTATTAAGGATCGTTTTCACATTCTTATATTTAATGTGACATATTAGTTTGTCGGTATGTTTGGGCCAAACCTTGCTCCTGAATTTTAAACCATATCCCCCCAACCGATTATGCTGAAATTCGGTGCACATATATGAACGCTATGACAATGAAATATTATGATGTCTAAATAAAAAAATTATTTTTTGTGGAAAGATAAGAAGTACGTTTATTTTTATTAGAATCTCCTAATGTGAAATATGCAAGGAGGTATCAGTATTTGATATTCCATTGCATTAATACTTACCTAAACTTATTTTACAGAGTGTTAATCGATATCTTTATTTATAAGGACAACGCTCGACGAAAAGGCAAATACATTCTAAGTACAATAACATAATAAAAATTACTATTCGTCAAATTGCATCAAGACATATGGATCAAATGTTTCAATATCTTCCATTTGGAAGCAATTAAATATTGCCTTTCGATAAGAGAAAGCACCAGAAACCAATTCTGTTTTACCATTGTAATCCAGAGGGAAAGGGGAGAGGTTAATTTTTTCTAATAATTATTTAATAATAATTTTTTTCTTTGAACTTGGTAACAGAAAATGTATCAGTGAATGGCGGGAATGGAAGTGAGAATTCGAAGTCATCATATAACTTAAATACTTCTGTATCTAGTTTACAACCGAATTATAAGATTTTTAGTGAATGCTTGAGAAGTATACTCAACGATTAAAAGACACAATACCAGTGCTATGTGTTTTGTTACGAGAGATCCACTGTTTTAAACGGGTCAACATAAAATTCCTGGTTGTAATAGCTGTGTTCAAATTCTCCATCTAGATGTGAATGGTGACTTACTTGCTGACGGCAATAAAAACTCCCAACGAGACGTGTTCAATGTGTCTGTAATGTCCACATAGTTTCTGTCCACGTTATATCTCCACAGCTACCGTCTTTTATGTCCTGTCGTGTGGTTCAGTACGAGGACTCTGGTCTTACGCTGAAGCGTCACGAGGTTTAAGCCCAGGCGAAGGTAAACATTCACCGCACTAGGTAGATATTGACGTAATCTAATAGGAATGCTGTACAACAAGCAAACCCTCGAGACACAGTCTCATGTGACTAACTCTATTAATTGAAATTTGCTGGAGTATTCCTCTCTAAATCCACGTGAAAATTGAACCCACACCTGGACGAAGATACAAACATCCACGGGGTGCAACGTTCATTATTCTTATCTCCACAAGTTCGTCATTAATTGCACTCTTCGATGATGAATCACTTTGTTTCATAGAATAAGGAAACTATAAAAAGTGTTTGTTGAGTACAAGTAGTAGTAAATCTACATTTCGTCGCCGAACAAAGTATCTTTTTAACAATCAAAATTTACAAAACACAATATTTGTTTCTAAACTGCTATCATATTAATGGCTATTGCAGTAGGAATAAGTAGTAAAGTGTGATAAAAGTCGTAAGCTATACTCGAAATTCTTAGTCAGTCACTGAATAAACGCAGAAAATAAACAAAGAAAATATGTTTTAAACTTCGCCTGACGTAACTGGTTCACTTGAGAAATTTCACAGTTTCATTTATAGCACTTAACTAACGCGATTGTGGAGAAATAGTAAGATAATATTATGAATGAAATTACACATTTATAAAGTGTAATTTATGAGTAAATTCGAAATGATTTTGTCGATTAATATAGTACATTCACAGGCATCATAAATATTTGTCAAGGTTTGATGAGTAGAGTTACTTTCGTATAACTTAGGTGCAATTATATGTACATACACACATTTCAATTCAAATATAATAGAGTAATTAATTAGCTGCGTTAATTAGCTAAAATTAATTAAAATTCTAGAAAAAGATGTCCAGCTCTATGGAGTCTACTTTTGACGCCATGAGATCGAGTTCCACAGCTCGCGCATCCTTAAGGGCCGTTTACACGGGGCAAGCCTGTGCCAAGCAAGTTACCTGCTCGGCTAGCTGCGGTCATTTTGCCAGGCAGGTTACTTGCCTCGGACTGTGGATCCCACCCCACAAATCAGTCTGTGAGATTAGGCGCGCACTTATTCGTGGGTGTTTCGTTTTCAACTCTAGTACTTGAAATTTACATTTTACTCGATAATACTGAAGTTCATAACTGTATCATAACACATTTAGTCTCTGAATTCTTTACAGGTGTGCTGAGTTAGTAAATAATGTGCGCATGTGTATTCACAATTTGTGCGATTATGAGATTCCAGTTGTGGTTGGTTTTTTTGTAAGTGGCGTCTATAAAAGGGGGAAACAGCAGCACTCAAGTCATATATCACAATTAGACACATTTAAATTTCAAACTTATTCTGTTACAGAGGACTCATAGTCTTTTTGTTTTTCCTGAAAAAAATTTGTCGCAGATTTCACGGTTGATACTACGCGATCAAATATGAATAGTAATGAAGTGTAAAAGACTGTCATAACCTCTGAATTTTTGTTCATAGTTTGTGCTGCACAGTGTCTGTGTTGTGAGTGATAAGCCAAAAATATTTTGACCAGAATAGTAAGAGAGCATGTGGAGGTGTCACTCCCAGAAATTCAGTTAGGTGTATGAATTTCACAAAGATATTTATTTATTTGGAGTAAAAATGAGAGCACATGCATTGAAATAGTTAACGGACTAAGTAATTAATAATACAGTGGATGAAGCAGTATTGTTACTATCTGAAGAAAGTTTGAAATAAAGAAATATTTATTTTCTCAGTTGTTTCATTTTTTTTGCATGAATTTTACATAATAAATGGGAAGATAAAATTACTGTTATTTGTAGCTTGTATGATAGATGAATCTTTCATTGTAAAAGTGTTAGTTTATCGAACATGTTCCAATATATAATATATTTTATTTAGATTTTATAAATTGTCACTTACCAAAATTCATAACTATGGTTTATAATGCTTATTTCATATGGATACATATGGAATAGTAGCAATCGGAGGAGCTTTAAGTAATTATGGTAACCACTCAAGATAGTATTGTCAACTAGTGAAGTTTGTATTAAAATAAAGAGAAAAGAGGGGTCTTGCTTTTGATTATATTTTCATATTAGAATCTTCCCTTTTAGAAGTTTTAAAAAAATTTATATTAATTCCGTTAAAAGAACAACAAAGAAATTTTTTTACTGGAGATAAATAGAACCGTTATGGAGGCTTAAATATTGGCAAAATAAGAGCAATCGGTGCCGTAAGATTTTTAAATGATTCACCGAATGATTGTCATAAAAGTCATGTAAACAAAAAAGTTGGAAAAGGTACTTCGTGTATAAATCAATTATAAATACGAATTGTATCTCTACTGTAGAAAACATGAAAAAATATTTCCATTGTAAAATTTTTCTTATTTTCTAATTCTACTGTTATTACTATTATTATACATGTCGCTTTAAAAACTAACTTTATTATATGAGAAAGACAAATTTCATTTTCTGAACTAGTGAGTGGACAATATTTTGTTAATTGCCCAAGGAAAAACTTTATCATTTACATTTGCTTAGGTGAGTTAGACTACTGCAGTTATTGCTATACGATGAGGCTTGTGAGTTCATGATGATATTATTGCTTATGGTGACAGCATAAAAATTCAGTTTTTTCGATGTATTTGAAAATGCAACAAGTGTTATGGATAGTTTTTCACGTTCAAGAAGACAGAATTTGTCTTATAGATTAAGGATACTGATAGAAATTGCTGTATATACATAATATTAATGGAATAATATTCCAAGTGGAATTTTAATACAAATTTTAAAGAGCATAAAATAGACGAAGAATTCATTTAATTGTTTAATAATTGCAATGAAGGGCCTTAAGTATAGCAACTACTCGCTAGTTCACAAATTCATCTTTTGTAACTCATCCATGAGCCGTTAACGTGATTCAATAAATGTCGAACCATATCTTCTCATTTCACTCGGAAATAAGATCGACGAGCACACACTACGTAATTTACTGACAAGCTGCTAAGCATGTAAACAGATTTTACTGGCAGGTAACCTGCTCCAAGCTACCTACCTAGCAACTTTCCCCGCGTAAACAGGTCTTAATGAAAAGTTTGTGTGAGTCCATTCAACGCTTGCTGGAGTATTTCTATTCATACGGGGTGACGGTGGATCGCGAGAAAATTTTGGAGGTCCGCAGAAAAATGCGTACCTTAACTGTAATTTTGGATCTTCTTTTGAAGAGACTAGTTTGCTATGAAATTAACATTAGATAGTTGAATTTATTGGAACTATACTTGGAAGACAAATAACGAATAGAAAACAAATTATTTCTTTGATGTAACTGATGTTTAATCAACTGTTTAAAAAACACGTCTTGGCCAAACTTCTGAATCTTTAGTCGCATGAATTAAATAAATAAAAAATGAATTTTTTTGTCAATACGGAGTCATAAAGTTTTAAAACAAAATCACATAGTCCGGGAATTTTTTTTGGTCCGTGAGGTCCAAAAACATTGACGATCACTATAATGGAAAGTAGGTCATCCACCCTCCAACATCCTAGTTCACCTCATACAACTTCGGTCAAAGGTTGAACAACCAAGAATAAATCTGCTTTCACAGAAAACTACTAGATCACGTTGAAGCTATCATCTGGTGACCTTACGGAAAGAAAGGTCGAGATCTTCAAACGAATCGGAAGCATTATTTACATTATGATTTAACTATAAGTTTTGAATCCCAATAATGGTTTTAAAAATCCTTTTTCCCTTATTAGATTCATTTCACCCTGAGGAATAGCAATATATGTACTCGGATTAGATGACCATAGAAAAATACTTCTAACCTGAACATTATCCAACGCGTTCCCAGAATGGCCAGAATGCGCTCTCCCATCCATTAGGAGGCTTAGCCTAAGCTGAGGCTTAAGGAAATGCGTTGGGGAAGAGGGTCCGAAATGAATAGGAAATCAATTTCAAAATACGGATATTTTTCCCAATGTTAAACCCAAGACCAAGAAGAAAATATTTCTCTTGTCATTAACTTAATCCGCTAATGTTTTACTCTCCTACCACTTTTCTCTACGTTTTAAATGAATATGAAAACAACTGATTTTCATTACTTTAGAACAATACGATTTCTTCCTACGTCTCATAAAAATGTTTCACTAATGTCTGTAACGGGAGTAAAATGAAGTTTCGTTCCTTGAAACTATGGACCGTGCTTGGAAAGTCAATAGAGAAATCACAACCCAGAAAAACAATACCCTGCAACCAATTTTGATTTCTGATGAATATAAAACTTGTTTCGGTGCATATCTGTACAGTGCATATATATATTTATTATTCCTTATTCCTTGACTTTCTCTTTGTGCACTCGGGCAAAGATAACACCTATTAGATTTTTTGTTCATAATTATTTAGTCTGAAGTGGTAAAATAGTATTCCGCCATCACTATTCCACCAAAGTCAAAGTCAAACTTATCCCACAACAGGCCCCGAAGGTGCCCAAGGGGTTCGCGGAGGGTAGAGCTCCGCAATTACTTGACCTCGGCACTAGGAGGAGGAGATGTGGTCAGCATCTCGCTCCGACCTGTTTGACCCCAGGATAGCCCCTGGTACTGATTTTACAGCAGGCTGAGTAGGCCTGGGAGTCAGTCTGGATGTTGAGGTGTGATGAAAAATCTCCACCTCATCCGGGTTTGAACCCCAGCCAGCAGTTCAGCGCTCTACCCACTGAGCCACGCTGACTCCCATCACTATTCCACCAACATGTACAATTCATGGATAAAGAGAGAATATCTCATTAACATACACGAATTATTCCCGTAGTGACATTGTCCTTAATAATTATAGCCAAACTTATATGAGATTTGCTATTTTTGTCAATTCCTTTATGAGGGATGCATTTTAATGAAAACTTCGGTTAGTCCACATTCCATCGAAAAAGCTCTCGCCTGAGAGGAAAATGAACGGAACCAAATGTATAAGCAAAGTTTTCGTAATAGAAGATCAAAAAGTAAATAGTTGTCCCGAAAGCGTGACTATTCTTCTTTAGTTTGGTGCACACACCGCTTATCTAGTGCACGGAAACCCTTGTCACACGAACTGACGAATGTGTTCATGTGTGTTCTGTCGGATATATGAGTGCGTCTCCTCTCTGTAAAGAACGTATACTTGTACGGAGGATTCAAGCACGTAGTGCCGATATTTTTGCGAGACGCTTGAGGCAAGGAAAATTTCGCCGAATTGACTCGGCTGAAATCTAATAACTTTCTTCTATTTCTTTTCTTCAGAAAATGAATGAAATAATTCAAGAAATACTGTTTATACGAATGCAATGTTTACTTTTATGCAATGCGAATGAGGTTTGTGCATTCGAAGTGTTTACGAAATAAAATCAATTTTTTATTAACCTAGTATTTGAAATCCAGTATATTCAGGGCAGAGTTAAAAATATTTTCTTATACGTAACATATTTTAAAAGGTTTTTTTTTCCATTTGATTTCAATGAGAGCTATTTTGAAGTAGGGCAGAAATATTTTGTTTGCAATATTATTTTTCTGATATTTTATTTGTATTTATTATAATCTGTTGCAGTAGTATTTTACCTATAGCGCTTAATGACAAAATGTTTGCAAAGAACTTTTGAAAAAAAACATTGGAATAGAAATGAACACTTTTATCAAAATATTATCAGTTAAGTAAATTAGCAACAAATATGAATACCATAGAATATAGAAGTAGCTAGATATGAATGCAAGAAAGATACGCTACGCTTACATAAAAAACTTGAATATTTACGTATATCATCTTATGAAGTATTTAATATTAATGACCATTTCAGAAAAACTATCAATATACATTTTAGTACATGTTTTAGAAAGAATCTTGACAATACACAGCTACATATGGTAGATATCAAAATCTTAAGTATGTTAAAATTTTTGTTGAAGCGTCGTGTTTTAAAAGGTCATAAATTGTCATTAGTTGTAAAAAAAAAAGTCACGAATTAAAAGTCACATTAGCTCTAGGAATGTCTTCCTTTAAATGAGATCTAGAAAAGTTTAAATAAAAGATAAATTTTTTGAATACATTCTCGGAAAAAAAATTGGGTGTTGCTGTGTGTACTAACATATGGACCATTTGAAGATTTACGGGGAAGAATGAGTTTTTATTTTCTCATTTTAGAAAAGTCTAATCTGATGAAGTGAAAATTGTATAAGTAATAACGGCATCGTACACGGGAGGAAACAGGTTGTTCGTGATTAAGAAGATTGGAAAAAGAATATGGCAAATAAGTAAAAATTTTAACAGATGAATAAAAGTTATTAATTTAAAATAGAATTTTATAATTCTTGTATTGATTAAAATACTTATAGAAATTCTAACAACTTTCCATCACTTACGATAAAGTGTAGAAATTATTGGTCTCAAATATACGAGTATTTATTCTTAGGAAATGACCAAACTAACTTGGCAACAAGTTTGATCTTCACCAATGAATAAGTTGTATGGATAATTAACAAAAAACTTTCATGTCAAAAGAACATGTCAATTTTTTATTGTCACATGTTTAAGTTATACCAATGTATGAAATTTCAGTTCGATCATTAATATTTTCTGCTTAGGAGAATATTAACTCATGATTCAAACGTTTCTATTTGTGCTATTACTTAAACCCAAATTCTTAAGATTGCACGCATGAAACGTTATTGCACAATCAGTGTTACTTAAAAAAGTTTCATCATAAATGAACTGGAAGTAATTCCAATAAAAATAACAGATTAGTACCTTTTTTTTTTTCAAGACGAAGACCATATTGATTCTCTGCTATAGGGAATGTTGTTGTAAGTATGTATTGCATTGTTTCCACTTCACATGCAAATGTATAACGAGCACATAAAACTCGTTTCCACTCAGTATCAATGTAACTGCACAACTTGGACGAAAAAATCGAATCGGATGCTTTAACGCTACATCTTTAAGACACGTAAGATCTACTATTACTTTCCGGATCATTTAGGTTTCCATTCTCGGAGACCATTCTCCTCGAAAGGCGTTGCCACGGGTGAGGTGGAGACTCCGAAAGAAAGAAACTTGGAACTGAAAGCATGCATGCGTGAAACATAAGTCTTCCTCCAGCAGCAGGTCGGCGCAAGGGCGCTGCGGGCCGGAGCTCCTACTCTCGCGCCTCCCTGCCGCCGCCGCCGCCGCCGCTCTTTATTCTCTCGACACTAGCGCTCCTGGTGGTGGGTGGGTTGAGGCGATGCGCGGCGAACCCCCTTCCTCTAGAAACTGTGTTCTTCTTCCTCCCCCTCATCACCTCTCGCCATTCCGTTCATCCAAAGAGCCTTCGTTCCTGACCCTCATTTCAAAGCTCCATCTTCATTTTGGGAGATTACCCCCGTCCACCACGCTTTTTATATTCTCGTCTCATTTATACGTGCCTGTGTCATATGTTTGATCCTCAGACTTCTGTCCCTCCAACTCATATTCTTCATACTTACTTTCTATTTCTATGACTAATAATCAAGAAAAGATGCATTGCACAACAGTGAAACTCAACATTAGGGAACGTTTCATGTCTGTTTAGAAAAACGCATTTCAAACATGACAATGATGACAAATGTATACGTAAACAATAAATATTCATGTTTCTTTCTGAAGCATATTAGTTGCATGCCAGAATAAAGACATTTTTTGGATGGATCTTGAAATTTTAGGCGAGATAGTCCGTTTGCGGTCCATAATCATTCGTCATACATGAAAGTGAAATTGTATTTTTATGAACTATACCCAAGGATAAACGACAATCATTCAATTCTGAACACACTAAGATGGTTCAACCAGATTTTAAATTATTAATGTATTGTATAGCACCAAATACATTCGTTATTATTATTAACTTCAGAAACATCACGTTAGTAAACGGAATAAATAACTATAATTTCCATTGGTGGAACCAGGAGTTTTTTCGTTCTTCATGAAAAAGAAATTATTAACAAATTCAATATCTTAGTAACACTTTGGACCAACAAAAAATAATCTTAAATTTTTTGATGAAAATTTTAATAAGAGTCCAGTGTCGCGAGGTTTTAATTAACCTTCATATATTTTTCATCTATTAATAGCTGACCCAGAGTTTTTCTTTGGAGTACTTACATTTCTAGTCAATACTCTGTCACTATTTTCTGTTCTCTAATTATCTCTGACCTTATAAAAAAACCATTTCTCGAATACCTCCAAGCCATTTTCAATACCGAACTTTAAATCCCATGCATATAAATCTCAAGCAACGCCATTTTATAACATCTCTTCCAAAAAGCAACTCTCAACATTTTTTCCTTCAAAATCATACGCGCGCTCTGTCGCATCATCACACTCTCAAATTCCCTTCATATTCTCTCGGAATGTTCTTCAGGCCATATCCACTCGTCCTACGCAAACACCGTTCACACACATTCTTCATCTTGTACGCTCATCCGCGTTCATTCCTTTGTCCCCCCGGGAATTCCCGATCTTCATCTGTGGTGCCGCGCCGCACTCACCCACAGCAGCACCACCCCCTCACCACGCTTCACCCTCCTCTCTCACTTTCCGTTCTTTAGAATCACCATGCCTTTATAGATTTCCCGGTCTCAAGGCGACGCGGGACGCACGCTCTTCGGAGTGGATTGTTTGTCTTTTTTATTTCCACGGAATGCTCCAGAATGCTCCTCGTTTCCGACTACCTGCGAAATTGAGTGGCGTAACTTGCGGGAGGTGAAGCTGGGAATCCCTGCCAGCCCTCCTGAATTCGCCGCCCGTCCGTTCGTCCATCCGTCCGTTCATCCGACCCGAAGCTGTGGTGCGTGGCGCCAGAGATGGGTCAAAAGGCGCGAAATGAAAAAGTGGAGGAAAAGCTTCAACGCTTCTAGAAGCCCACGTTCCGCTGTCGTAATATATGTCATAATTTTTCTTTGTATTCCGACAGGTACCACACGTAACACAAGAGGAGTTGCCCTTTTTCTGAGAGTGTTTCTGATTAATGTTACTTTCACAATTCAGCGCTAATTATATATACGTCTCGTAACTTGTGACTGTGAAATTTCAACTATAAATATGTGACACATATGAATTATCTTTTAATCTCATTAAATAGGTCATAAATAACAAACATAGTTTCACACATTTCCTTGTTCTAAGTAACAACTCTTCATTTTATCGCGCATATAGCAGTATTAAATATTTATACTTCTGAATAATTTTTAAATAATACTTCGACATTGTCATTAATTATTAATTAGTACGCTGAAATTAATGTGTGTAAATAGATTTATATGTAATTAATAAAGACGAATTGAAACGAAAATGTAAGAAGTTGTGAATGTGTTTATTTTAACGTCATGAGGAACATACTAAAATATACGCATTACATTTCATAATCACTGAAATTGTAAAGAAATAACACAATATCATTCATTTAAAATATATTATTTAGGAGATGGCAAAAAATTTGTCCGTCATTTTCTAGGATTTCAGTGGTACAGGTGAAATAATACAGTAATTAACTAGAAAATGATTAATAATTTTTTTTATTCTTTGCAAATTATATTAGCTTACAGCAAAAACCTTTCACGATAATAGACATGTCAACCATAATACGTTTCGGCCTAAAGCGGCAACTAGGCGCACGGAGTACCATCAGATTATGTAAAATAGCTTACATACATGAGGGAGGGTCATCGCTTACATTGAACCTTGTTTGGTGAAGCCAATCCCTTCTTACTCACTCTAGCAACCCACGGTTTATTTTAATCCCATGATTCTAAAATGCACGTGTACTAATTTACATATAGTTTACTCATAAATTACTTTCTTTTCTTATAAATTAATAATTAAAGTATTAGTATTCGAGAAATTCATTATTATCTCTTTCTTAACATTCTGATTTATTATTAGTATTTTACTTTTACACTTCAATTGAAACACCGAACTAATTTTGATGTGAATTACGCACTAAACTCAAGACAGACTTTACAAAGTAGGATTCTGTGATCCCAAAGTCTCATGAGAATCAATATCTCCCCGTAACCTTTGACTTAGCCACATTTCTTTGACTATTTCTGTGAGTAATTAAAGTTTTGAGTTATTACAACTATATTACAGTATTTTTCAATATTCGATCATAACAGTTTCTCTTTTGTATTATTATATACGTACCATTTATGGATGAAAAATATGTACCGATGTAAAATCTAATTCCTCTTGTGTTATTCCTTACAGGATTGATTCTAAAACGAACTGACATATGAAAATTAAATCAAACAATAACTCAATCCTCTTAGATAACCACTATGATAACTATTCTAAACCCATTATATAAAAATAAAGAGTTATTGGATATTTGAATTTGAAATATTCGGATTAAAAAGATTGAATATTTGAAATCTTCATGTAAGGAACGCAAATTACGAGTTTTCATTTGTCTCTGATTTCATGCTATCATTTGATATTTTGCGAGTCATTTTTGATAAATTTTAGGAAATTCTCGACTTAATATCATGCTAGATTGTTATGTTTCTAAGGTTAGAATGTACCATCTTTTCCTCTATTCGTTGATGAATGTGTCAGGACAACGGACAAAAAACTTTGTTGAAAACGAGACATTTTTTCATATTAACTTAGATTTACGAATAGTTAATCTCTATAATTTCATTTCGTTTGTTGAGAAGCAAGGACACTCAAACACGAAAAAATATGTTTTCAATGCAAAAGAAGACGAAAATTATGGTGTTATTGTTATAATTTTTTTATGGAGAGAACACAAACTATAAATACGTTACAACTAAATTAGTTTATTTCATAAGCTTTTAGATATTTTATCCTATACTACATTGACTCACAAAATTGTAAGTTCATTTCAAAGAATGGAATTTGCAAACTAGGGACGCCTTTATGTAAATGGTAGTGAAAGGATTTCGATAGTAATCGCTTCGAACAGGGTAACATTAAGACGATTAAATTATAGATAACCATGCCAAAAATAACTCATTATTTATAAAATTCTCTAATGTCACTCTAGTGCAGACTGAGAAACGCATATGAGAATGGATGTGCAATGGTTTTGCACCACGAGTTTAATGTTGAAAGGCTCAAGGAAATTTTTTTTTTAAATTCATCTGAAATTTCCTTAAAATCACAACATATGACACTAAATGAATGAGCCAGTAATAAGTATTCTTCTAAATACAGGATACTGGTGCGACTGTCATCGGTTAAGAAACAAGTGACACTGAAAATACCCACATGTTTCAACATCCACAAATTTAGTACATAAATAATTTCATTGCAATATATTCTAACTAAAGAAAAAATTTAACTCTGATTTTATATATTAATTCATATCTCAAAATTATTTTATGCTCATTTTAGAATATAATCATTACATGTCACAAGTTTTACTTCAATATTTGTATTTTCTTTTAAGCACGCACTGTAATTTTTCATATGTTCCGAGATATCCAAATTAACGATCAAAGTCATGTACATAAGTATGAATTTACTGTCAAAAAGCAGTAACAACCTTCGTCTGACCACGTGGAGGACAATAAACTAATTTACTCTCCGGGAGCAAGCAAAGGACCATACCATCAATTCCTATCAAGGACCCTAAGGCAGAGAAATTCCCTTGAAAATTTCGGCACACTCCCTAGATAAGAATAAGAAATTAGATAAGTGTAAAATCTACAGAATAACATCAACAGGCTTGTTTTTAATAAAATGAAAAAAAAATAGTTCACATGTACATAATATTATCGAACTATAGATTGTTCGTAATATATTGATTATAAATCGTAACTATTAAAATACCTCTAAATTCGAGATTAATAATTACAAATGACCGCCGCCCCTATGCCAAGAGAGCCATAAAATCCACTGCTATTTGAAAGAAAACCAGAGAGGAACCCTCGTGGTAATTATGTAATTATGTACATAATAAACAAGTTGGTATTAATTATTTTTAACATGTGTACAGTACATATTGTAGATAAAATAGATAAGTATACAAAGTAATTATAGGCGCAAATTTCTTTTAATGTTGGGAGAGTAAAAGTCATGTGTCACATGTATTTGAGATTGAATCTCCAGTTCTGGATGCGATGTGACCATCTCCGCTTTCGGACGTTCCAGCGTTGCTTGCACCAGCTTCGGAACTCATTTATTTCCCGAACACGGCAGTCCAGTAATCGTATTAACTGTCGAATCCCCGTTCCTCCCGGGATAGATGCAATGAGAACGGGAGTGGATTACATAGGAAAGACTTCATTCCTTCTGTGTGCCTGCAAGGATTGGACGAGCAATAACGAGGATTCGGTCAGAGAAAACCACCAACGGAATCGAATCTATGATTAAATGAAACTGTTACCCTCATAGTGTTCGAACACACTACTCGTAACGACCAAGGGAGATGTGCACTAAAACAGGAATGTTGTTCGGGACAGTACTCACGGGAATTTCTTTTCGAATACAATGAGGCAATTGATGTTACGACTCGACGAATAAAACCTTGTTTAAGTCCCCTATTTATTTTACTGTTCCTAGCAAACAGATGTTCCCATTCTTAGACAGTTCGAAATTTCATGATCGTATTAAATATTTTCAGTAAATTCTGAGGAACTTAATAAAAAAAAAGACAAATATTTAAGCTAAAGTGGGCAAGAATTTCATACACATTACCTGACAAAATTAATTTTTCATGACAAATATTGTTTAAAGTATATTTAGGTATTGGTTGCAAGTGAATGCAACCCATACCTTTATAATACCTTTTATTGTACGCAAATACCTTTTAGCAAGTGAATGACTTATAATCACGTTTTGCTGATCCCCAGCGTCTGTATATTTTGCGAGATCCACAATGAGAAAAACTGTAAAAAAACAATAGAAAATAATGGTACAGTAGTATTGGAACACAAAGTAAAGTATATAACTTCAGAGAGGAACATGAATTCAAATGAAAATTTGGCATTGCTCATACTAACTATATAATATAAAAATATTTGTGTCCGAAATTGGCATTGACATTGCCATGAAATGTTACTGACAAAAAATATAATCCAGGTACGCTTGGATAATACAACCATTAATTCTGATTAATTTTTAAATATTTCTGTGTTATCACTTCTAAAACTACTTCTTATTTTTAAAATGTGTATTTACATAATGGAGTATTTAAAAAAATGTACGTTGGTAAAACACACAATTTTTGTTTTGTTGGTCATTGAATTGTCCAAAAATTTTCATTTGGGAATTTTTAAGGACAAATTGGAATGTGACGAAAGATTTTCTCTAGTTCTTTATTATCTATAAAGCAAATTCATTGGTTAAAAAATTAAATATTACAGAAGTTTCTAAGAAATTATTAAAATACTGAAATTTATTATTTCCATTAAAAATTAAATATGTGCGCTTAAGGAGTCGAGTTCTTAGTTGAACAGGTCCGTCGAGCTGTTATTTTCTAAATGCTGAACAAACCTTCTTTACTGAATGTGTTAGATCAAATAATAATGAAAAGAAAAATAAGAATAAGGAATAATGATGTGCAGATCTAATAACATTGGTTAATAAAATATTAACATAACTGTACATGGACATATGGCAAACGTGGACATTTAAAGATATGTAACGTTACCGACACCGAAATATTTCATGTAAAAAAATATTTAACCTCTTTCCAGAAATAAACACTAAAAGACAGAGTTGTGACGTTTAAAGGTCTCTCAGTAACACAACGGATTTACTTGTTCCATTCGAAAATTGATAAGCGGTATTCAAATAATCGTAAATGTTCTAACAATTGGAAAAGAGTGATTTTTTCTCCCTTTTATGAGTGCCTTACCATTCATGTTCTCCAAACACAATTGATGTAGAGAACTGTTTGTTTTGATGGAATTTGTTGGCTGCTTTTTTAACGAAGCAGATGGAATATTTTTTATAATATGTGTTTCAATGTTACCTGTTTCCAAGAGTATGCTGTTATTCATTCACACGTAATAATATATACACGGTATATCAATTAGGAACAGTGTGTAATTCACGTACAATATTCGATTTTCACCATCAGATCATGCATGAAATTGTATACGCTTGAAGAGTTGACAAAAACAAATAAACTACGCGTTGATTCAACATTAATATAGTGAACGTAGTGTGAAAAGTTTGTAAAATACGCTTATGTCATAAATTATATTGAAATGAATATATCTTGCATTAAAAGAATTAAAAGCATACTTCAGGTTAATAAGAGCAATATTTCCCCTACTATAAAGGTTCCATTTTTTTAGTTAGAAATTTGCGTTCTCTACTTGTAATATTGTCGACGAAACTCTGTAAACGAAATATCATTATGTCAAAGCAAATTAGATTTATATACACTTAAAGCTATAATAACATCACTTTAAGGGTTTTTTTTTGTTAATTCCGTGTCAGAGTGCGTCGGAATAAATATTTCATTCATACGTGGTAGCATTATTTCATATTAATGCAATGATCAAACCCAAAAAATTTTATTTGATTGAGATAAAGTTCTCCAAATGCTTGAATATATGATTTAGAAGACAAAAAATATTGGTGAAGTTAATGCTCAGGTTAAAATATTCATGGGATTTTTCAACCCAAACTACTTCCCAAGAGATCATCATATCAAATGAGCTCAGTGTGTATCCCGGGGATCAACGCAGCTGGACACATCTCCTAACCTTTTCGTCCTTTTTCATAACTGAAAACTTCACCGTGGTACTTCTACAGTAATCACGTATGCATATTCCACCGAAGTGTTGGAATTTCTCAAATATCCTTTAATAGTTCTTAACTTGTCGTTTTCCCTCATTTTCATCTCTCGACGTAAATCGAACTCGGTACGTGTGATCATGAGTGCATCATTAATACGAGTCTCCAATGAAATTTTGCATTCGAAATTACATTATTTGCAGTACTTCTCGTTTTATTGAGCACATAAGAAAGAATAAGTTGGAAAAGTTGTTTATTTCATTTATTGTTTATCTGAGATAACCGATGAGTTGACAATAGGGTAACAAAAATTTCTATAAACTTTATACAGTATTTTTACCGCTGTTTTCATATTGTACATTCTCTTGGAATACGTGTATGCATTACAACAATTTCTACGGTATACTTCAAAATATTTATAAATTATATCTAATAATGCAAAGGGTGTTTGTCAGATCCGTACCATTTGAGGATAAACAGTTCCTCTCAATATCTCGAAATTTCGTTTCTGTGATGCTTAAACCAGAAAATACAGAATACTGAAATGAACAATGTTCATTTTTTTCAAAGCTAAATCGATAAATGCATCTCCAGCCCTATCCAACTATTAACCATGCGACAGAGGAGACGATGAGTATTGACGCCCTAAAGCATGACCAGAATTGAATATTCATACTGACCCACAGATACGAAAGTTAATGACCGAATTTGACCTGTGGATGTGTAATCTGAGTAACTGGAATTGAAAGACTTGGGAATTCAGAATACGAAAAAATAATATAATATTTATCAGTGAAAAAAAACTACATAGGTTTAGTTATCCCGTATTATTTATACATTCTGCGTAATAAATATTTAATTCTGTCTTGTAATTGAACTATTTTTTTTTTCTTTAATTCATTACAATATTGGAAAGTTAAAGAATTTACGGTATATGTTTCAAATGTTCAACAATTTTTCTTCATGTTTTCATGAAGGATCTGTCAGAAGGTAATGCCAAAATGTATCACTCGATAATATTTTATTCACTTTTGATGCAAGTAGTAAATAGAAATATTCTTTAGAATTTCTTGAGTAGACCACATTCGACAGCGCAAATAATATTTCTTAAAAATGGTTGTATATGTTCTGAAACAACGTCATTCGCAGGTAAATTTGTCGAAATAACATAACATTGCCGTGTACTATTAACATCATTAAAAAAGACTTTTTTATTCTTATGATGTAAATAAAGGATCTATCACTATACATTTCCTAAACTGACAACAATAAGGTCGTTGAATATATTTAATTATTACATCGTTAATAACTTAGAAAATACTGGTATTTTCAAAACTAACATAATTCAAATAACCTTTAGGTGAAACTTTAAACTGTGTCTGAACTTCCGATTCCAATTTCGTAATGACTAGGAGAGAAAAGAGAACACTGCAGGAATAATATTATACGCCCGAGAAGAAAGGGGATTCAACGCTCAATCAACAGCGTACCAATACCTGTCACCACTCCTCTGTCAATACAAAGCCGTCACCACTTCTCCGTCGCTGCCAGACATCGTATTACACTAAAACACAAATGACTTGACGAAAAAAAGGAATAAGGGAATTCTGTGCACGTCCAATTATATCTTCCTTTAACTTTTTCGAACTTTAAAAAGATGTAACGAACGAAAATATGTTTGTACAATCTGAATCAAGATGATAATGTATGTATAACCTATTTGTATTTATTTCTCAAAGACCAGAAATGACACAGCGGAAGTAATCGAATGTGCAATGCGCCGAAATACGGTTTCATTTCAAAAGTGACGAAATATGACTATCAAGTTCCTATTTATTCCATTCATTCAAACGAGTAATCGAGGGAAGAAATCGTCCCACACATCTATAGAACGTCAAAGAGCACCTGTCCAGGATAACAAAAACTAAGAGAAACAATTTTGCTGAAAAACATTCTTTCTCTATCAAATGACTCCAAAACTACTTGGGAAGTCATAAGGGTTAGGGGTCTGGGGCAATTTTGAAACTTTGAATGGGAAACCTATGTAAAAGAGGTTTTGAAACACTATTTCCCAATCATACATCCAATTATGTGCATTAAAAAACAGGGTTTGAATTTGGATTTGAAAGTGATTTGTAAATTAAGTATTGATGCCTGAATGTTGTATTCGATGTTACAAAATATTTCAAACAAATGTTGAGTTCTTTTCTATATGTAGTAAAAAATGCCAAAAAGGAAGAATTCCAATTTCAAATTTCAAATTGCACCGAAACCTCTCCCTGTTCCTCATGTACATTTTTTTCTTATTGTTGTATTTGTATAAATGGGAAATGTAGCGTGCTATTGAAGCTTATCTGCATGGAGCGATAGGAGTTAGGAGTTGGGTGGTAGGTCAGTTAGTAGATGGGCCGGTTAGCTGAGTTTACCAAAAACTTGGCCCACGTAGAGGGGTTAGCAGTAAGTTATTGATACTAGGACTAGTCACAGCTATATGAACTGGAACATTAATGTGAAAAGCTACAAATTTTCTGGCTCCATCGGGAATTGAACCCGGGATGACTTGGTGAGAAGCGACACCACTACCACCTGCGCCACCGGTGTATATTGGGCGGAACATCCATCACCATTTGACAGAAAAAACACTGAATATCAAGACGACGCAAATTGGTCCTCAGAATTTTAAAAGCCTGGGAGGAATGAAAGTTAAAATTGAAATTCACTAGTATTTAGTTTCACACGAAGGAACACAGGAAACAATTTTGAAACGATGTAAATAACTGATTCGACTCATGTACCAAATCGCGGCGTCGTGGAATAATGAATTTGCGAAATTCATGTGAGGTGTTAATTCTGCACTATTCCACTGAAATAAGTTTTGTGATGTCAGTTGTTAGTGTGAGCTTCGTGATTGTTGGATTCAATTCAGTTGTTAACATTTCACCAAATTCGCGGTTATTAACCAATGGGTAAAATTGGCATATTTCGTTGTACTTGTTTCTGATGCATTTAAACCTAGATATAAATTATAGTTGGTTGCTATTCTTGGAGAAGGATAATCTATTTGATCATTTTATATCATAGTATCCCAAAACGTCGTTTTGAATAAAAGACTAGCCTAATGTACGTGTTACAACACTTGAAATGGAAATGGGATTTATAAGTTGTTTTTTTAGATGAAATGTAGATTGTGCTATTGTAAATACCATATTAGTAACTTAAATACATCTGGAAATCTATCACAGTAGAAAACGATGTTTCATGAGCAGTTTTATGAAGTTTTCAAAACATTTTTTATAATATATAAGATTTCTAAGAATTTTGAGTTTGTTAAAAGTTTTTGAGAATGTCCTGACAATTTTACAACGCCTGCCTATGAGTTTTCTATTAATTTTTTCGACGCTTCACCTCATACGAATGTAATGTAATTAAGTATCGACAAGATTGCAAATATTTCATCGGTATGTATTGTAATAGACCAGCACGTATACATTTTTCACAATTTTCTTTTTGAGACGCACTAAATAGGTAAGAAAAAGTAAAGAAACTAGTCAACACCTAGTTTTTGTGGAGAATGGTTTTTCCCCGTTTAAATAGAAGAATAAAATTGGAAATAAAGCTAAAGGTATAGGTATAAACTATAAACACACATACACACGTATACATGTGTATACACTATAAACAGGATTTTTAATTTAATATCCCTCCGCAGCACTAAGTACCACTCAAAAACTCTGATTCGTTTATGATCGTGCACATTAACTTTGCAAATTTTCTATGACAGAAGTAGTAGTAACTGTTCGCTGGTTTATAATGAAAGAATAGGTTGTAAAAACCGACATAAATTTAAGAAAACATGAAAGTATCTCTCTGAAATTTCGTAGTTTTCGAAGTTAAATCTGCAAAAAAAATCGCTAGCAGAGAGTTTACTGCTAGTCAGAGCTTCCAATTAGATGAGGTGTACAATGTAATTCCATGAGCATATACATTCCAAATTCCTAAACATTTTAAAATAAATCAATATCCAGTTAATGTTACAAAGTATATGAATGGAAACAGAAAAGTTATATTTTCAATACTCTAAGAGAATCTATATATTAAATTTCATTTTTTTTATCATCATTTTGAGTATAGAAATATTCTATTAATTGTGGATGAAAAATCGTTATTTTTAGCGCTTGAATAAAGAATGTTAATAATTATTTTTAGGAAAGCCATGTCAATGCAATAGCATAGCGGACAAACCAAATTAAATGACTAATAATAAATCAATCAACATACATATGAAACAAATTTATTATATGAAGGTACACTGAACGTATAAACGAGATACACATTTCGAGAATTTAATACCATTCTCCATGATAATCTGTTTTTAGAAAACAAATATGTAGTAGCTGTTTGAAATTTCGAAATAATATTTCACGTCTCACATTATTCAGATGACGTCTTTATAAAAAAATCCTCCGCGTCACAAAAAGGTGGCGCGTACACCAGCGCTCAAAGCTACGCGTTTAGAAACTAAAACGTGAGAGATGAAAACGCTCCTCGTGCGCAGAACCTAAAACGAGACGAGGAAAAAAGCTTCTACAACGTTCGTGTAACAGACCTGCAGGGGAAGTGGAGTTACTTCATTTCAAGGGAGGAAGAGGATCCGCACCCTTCTTTGTAAAAGCAGCTGCCACTACCTTGTCAAACATTTTTTATCGATCATTCTGTGGGCACGCAATTTCTCTGACTTCATAAAGAGCATTAATCGTATAAAGTCGGTATGTTCAACATTTCAACTTTCCTACGCGTGAAAGAATTTCACCAGATTAGCTGATATTAGACAATTTTTAGATCATAAGGTTTTTATTGTTTAGTTGTTTGTTACTAAATAAAAAGAAAAGTTATTTCCATGAATGATTCATAAAGATCGTAACCATTCATTGGAAATATTTCAATGCTTTTACTTTTAAAATCCCATGCACCAGAAAAACGTAAAGAAAATGTGGAAACACGATACACAATTTAAAATTTGCAAGTTTCCATGTTTTTAGATAAAAAAACTCATTTTCAAAAATCTTTGTAAGAATACCAACCTAAACTTCCACGTCTTAGGTCGTAACATCTAGCGAGAATATCAACCCTCAAAAGAATAGATTATAAACAATGTAATATTAACAACAGTACAACAAATAACGGTAATGAGACATTCTTTTGTCATATCGAGGTTCAGAAGGCGGTGTACCTGGAATACACAGGTTTCACTGTACTTAACAAATCCAGAACGGTCACTGCACGTAGACCGAAGAATCGTACTGACACGCAAATAATGAAGCATTCCTTTAATTTCGTAACACAACTAGAATAAATATAATTATCTATTTCAAGATTTATTCATGAAAATACTAAAAATAGTTTTTTTCTATAGAACAAGATCAAAATAAGTTCAATAGTATGTTGAATTTAATGTGGCATTTTATATAAGTATAATATTGTTAAGATCTTTAAAATAGTACTCTTGTTTGGCAAATCTATCCGCGGCTCCAGACATTCGTCATTTGGCGAATCCCTAATGACAAACATCGCTTGCCAAGGTTAGCCATTGTTCGGCTTCCTTTGATGTGCCCAAAAGACCGACACTCTGCGGGTAGGGCGAGGACCAGTATTCGTGAGGCGGCAAAGAGCAAGCAACCCATCCGCACTAACCGCTATTTGATGAGCGGTCGCTCGGGATTCGCTGAATGACGAATGTTTGGAGCTTCCTTTATCCACACTTAAGAGGTTATGAATTATCCAAAATTGTATAATCCATGAGCACTTTAAAACAATGTTCATGCGTTTCTCGAATATTTTTGGGTGAATGTAAAAAAATGAAAATCTAAGACGCGTTCAAACCGCCGCCGTACCACAATATAACCGAACAGCGCCGAACGGTACGAATATTCTGTATTGACCGTATTATCGCATGAGATCAAACGAGCACGATCCACTGGTTCATTGTTATTCGCCAGATAGCGTTCAGAGAGTACTCGTTTACGTACATTCTTCTGGCCACAAGTGCCTTTCTTTGCTGATTCTTTCACGTACGCCGCTTTCACTCCTTCTGGCTCCATTGCTCTAAGGAACACAAAAGAGGATGACAAGCACCAACAGATAGTTTAATTAGAACGGAACTTCCGCGCTTGTACATGTATATCACGCAAATGCATAAAGACTACAACAAAATATTCAAAATGGCGCCAACAACATCCACACAGTTTCCACTCACTTTTCATCGTTCGTGCTCATTGGGCGGGATTGGATTACAGCATTGCGTCGCGGTGTTGTCGCGGATACTGTCAAAAAATTAACATTAAAACGAGTAATATTTAATAATTAAGCTCAATACTAAAATACAGTAAATATTAGGATTGTAATTAATAATAATTTACTATTTTTTCCATTCATAAATTTATTCAAAATATGTAGAAAATGAAAATAAAGGGCTAAATTTAAAAAAATTCTTCAGTTTGGTAATACATTTGAATTAAAAATTGTCTACACCAGTATAGTTTATTCAATATTTTTGACCTGTGCTTCTAAAGAAGAGTGTTCGAAAACTCCATTGGCAATATTGAGTTAACTATTTTGGTAATAACAATGACTTTGAATTTGTAGTCTATGCGAAACGTTCAAGTTCATCTTATGTAGAAATAATGTACATTCATTACATTTTTTGCAAAGAAGAACAATAGTAAATCCTTAAAGGAAATTTTATTACAGTAATATAAATGCACGTTCGACATTAGTTCCTTAATATTTCAATACTATTAAAATTACTTTAAAAATTGACATCCAATATTACGGTGAACAAATTCCACATAAATTTGAAGTAATCAAATGTTTCAATAAATTCTTAATCATTAAAGGAAAATTGTTGCACACAAGTGTAATAATAATAACAGTAAAAAGAAATAATTTTTCAAATTCACTGAGACTGAGTACGGAAATTTTTACTACTAACTACAAGAAAAATACGGACAAAGCACGAAATAATATTCCATCAAACACTAAAGATAAAATGTTTCACGATTGCATTGTTCATTCATTCTTTCTTTCGGAATAAATTCACCAAAGTGTTTTTACTACCATCATATACAATTTTACATCACCATTTATTTAAACAATCTCATGGACCTTTGAATGGAGATATATTAATTTTCAAGGTTTAAAGGTTCGCGCTGTCAGAATAACTGGTAGACGTTTGATGTTCTATGCCATTGGTTATCAAAGAAAAATGTATAAAAACTAACTGATTTAAATGGCGTTGCCTGGAATTTTTCTTTTACTCTAATCTTCTTTTACTCAGGAAAATATAAAA